>JAODAL010005853.1:0-139310 GCA_025379985.1 Phyllomedusa bahiana
TTGTTTGTGAAAGTGGTACAAGACCTGGGACCGCTTATTCAGGGAGTTAAGACCCTGTACATTAAAGGAAGCAAAAAACAGGTCTGTCATGTCGTGCGAGAAGTAGGGCAACAGAAGGGAAAGAAAAAGAGGGGGTGAGGAAAAACAGATAAGAGAGAAGCAAGAGAAACACAGGGAAAGAGAGGAGCAAACACTCACAACCCACTCACGCACACAACCAAGATGCAGGTGAAATCAAAGCCTGCAGTTGGAACTACTTAGATGGTTTACACAAGCCAAATGTCCCTAAGACCTAAAAAAAAGGCCCAAATCGGGACTAGGTCCTACTGGGGGTACAAAAGAAGGAGGTGGAGTAGGGACAAGAACACAGCCTATCCGAGCTCAATAGTCTCCTAGTTACTAGCAAGGATGAAAACATATGAAAGCGGATAACTCGAGCATATAAAAATGAACAGCAAGGTCCAGTGATATGTGGAACTTATTGACAATAAAATGAAAAGAGTTCAGTGGCTGAAAAACAAAGCTGTAAACAGAGGGAAGGAATGGAAGGAAGGGGGGAGGGGAGAGGGGCGGGAAGGGAAGACAAGGGAAAAAGAGGGAAAAACATATAATTCTGGACAACCAATCAAGTCATATATATAGAAATATAGCAAAGTCCACCATGAAGCACAGCTACTTAGAAGAAAACTCATGGATCCCTGAGATCAGAAAATGTCCACACAGCAGGTACGATAGCCCTCAGAGTGGGTTGGAGTTGGTGGAGGAATCGGTACGACGCCGGCGACGTCTGCTTCCCCGTGGAGGCAGTCCCTGGACATCAGATGAATCTCGTGGTTGGTTTCTGGTGCTGAAGGAGTCCGGATCTTAAGCATATTCAACATATATTTACCCAATCCTTCCCAGATTTTACAAAGCACAAGCTTATGACATTGCGGGTACCTGGTCCCTTCTTAATGGCGTAACCCTGCCCAGCCTCTTGTCAGACGCCAATCTTGTCCTGAAGGCCAACATCTCGGAAACTAAGGTCTGTCATGCGCTCGCTTGACTTCCCCACCATAAAACTTCAGGCCTGGATGGCCTTTCCTCAGAATATTACAAGCTTTTAAGACCTGGTATAACTGCCCATCTAACCACATACCTTAATGCAATATACAAAAGACACATAGATCCAGCATAATTCTATGAGTCCAGGACCATAGTCCTCCCAAAACCACAGAGAGATCCAACCTTACTCCAGTCTTACTGTCCCATATCTCTCCTCAATCAAGACTACAACATTTTAACCAAAATTATAGCGGATCGATTGCAATCCATTATAGGCCTCCTCTTAACACCCTCACATTTAGGCTTTCTACATAATAAACACTCAACAGTTGGCATCCTTACAGCAATAGTAGCCACTTCCCACTTTCTCCACTTCTTTTTAACCTATCGATAGACCCCCTTATTCGCCACCTTGAAACCGTAACTCCATTTACCAGCATCTGGCTGGGCTCTCAAGAAATCAAATAGTCAGCATTTTCAGACGATCTTCTGCTATACATTTCCAACCCAGCCGAGAGTCTACTTTGCATTCTAGCCGATATCCAAATGTATGGAGTGTGGTCGGGTTTTGAAGTCAACAAACACAAATCAGAGGCTCCTCTTCTAAAGGGCAGATCAACACCATCTTGGTGGGCACTCTACCCCTTCCAATGGCAAACAGACTCTCTCACCTATCTAGGGGTCCATATTACCAAAAAAGCAACCTCACTATACACTGAAAATATAAGACCGTTCATTTGTTTCCTTCACACTTTCCCCCTTGGAAAGGGCAAACATCTTTAAACTAATCATATTTCCTAAGCTCCTCTACATCTTTAAATCATTTCCAATATATCTTAAACCCCGGAACTTGCAGTGGATTAATGCCTGCTTCCATATATACATATGGAACAACTGCAGACCTCGAATCACCATGAAGGTCCTATATCAATGCCGAATGAACAGGGGCATTAACTTTCCGCAACTCCAAAACTATAACCTAGCAACTCAACTCAGGATCATAGGAGACTGGTTACTCAATACCTCACTATACACTAACATCAAAATAGATCAACAATTAATGCCTGGCTTCTCACTATTTAGTCTCTTACATATGCCTTTTTCGGACATCCCGACACATCTCAAATCCAATCCCTTATAATCACCAACTGGAGGCTATGGACTAAAGTGAGGCAACTTAAAGGACTTAACCCACAATACTCATTTTTGCTTCCCTTGGTAGAGAACCAATCCTTTCAGAGTGGGTGAGCGCATGGCAGATTCTCCCGGCAACGGGGTGGGGTGGGTGGGGGGGAGAGTTGAGAGAATAAATGACCTGAGACCCAACCATGAAAAGACCTCTCCTTTTTAGTGAAGCTATACTAAAATTTCCCTCCATTGGCCCACACCCATTCTGTTACCTACAGGCACGTAGCTACATGCATAAAGTCAGCAAACACCTCACCGACCAAGACTAGGACGACCCTTTCATATCGGAGACACCATCCACTCACAATTCCAAGAGCCAGATTTGACGTTATTATACTCTCCTCCGTACCCCAATAGATTATACCACCAAGCAACCAGGCCTGGCCTCTTGTACAGACTCCATTGAATCCATTTCACTGGAGGACATCCTAAATTCTTTAACTCATGCAGTGAAATTCATTCCTTTGATGTCCTATTTTGAAATGGCATTCTATATTGCACAAGAGCATATGTCTCTCCCCACAGGGGCTACCTGATGGGTACCTCCCCCACTCATACTTGTCCCAAATGCTTCTCTCCTCACGCCGATCTTTCACACTGTCTCTTGTCCTGTATTCAGATCAAATCATTTTGGTCTCGAGTACGTTCCTTTACTATCACCAACCTGCTCCCTTTTCGTCCTGACTCTCCTAAATGGTGCATCTTTGGCCTCCTCCCCACTGAGTCCCCCAGCCTCTCTGGGCATCAAAATAACCTACTTCATTACATCTCAGCAGCAGCATGAAAATCCATACTACAATGCTGTATCCATCCCTCTCCTCCGACACACACTTTGGGCGACATGTATGAATCTCGCCACGTCGGGGGGCACTTTTCCGACGGTTTTCCGGCGAAATTTGCGCCTGATTTATGTCGGCACTGGGGCGCGCTCATACATACTGTGTAAAGTCCGCCGTGCCTCGCCAGTGTGTGGGGCGCAGTGCGAGACTTAGGCGCAGTGCGGCGCTGCGCCTATGATTCGCCGCCTGAGGTAGTGCGCTCATACATACCATGTAAAGTCCGCCACGCCTCGCCAGTGTGTGGGGCGCAGTGCGGGGACATGGGCGCAGTGCGGCGCTGCGCCTAATATTCGCCGTCCGAGGAGGTGCGCTCATACATACGGGGAAAAGTCCGCCGCGCCTCGCCAGTGTATGGGGCGCAGTGCGGGACTTAGGCGCAGAAGGGACTGCGCCGAAGATGTGTTCCAATTCGAGACAGGCTGGAAAACAGCGAGAAATCATTAAAGATGTCCTTTGCGGCGTATGAAAAAAAAAGGGCCCTTTATAAAGGCGGGAAAACATTATCAGAAAAGAGCTCAAACCTCAAAATAAAAAATAATTAAAAAAAAACACTTTCCAAAAAATCTAGAATGGCGCAATATCAAGAATTAGGATATTGGAAATTCCCGGGAAATACAGAAATTCAAATTCTGAAAGTATTCTCATTGGTCGTCAGAAACCGGCCAATCAGAATAGGAGCGACAGTGAACCTTATAACCTTTGGAGAACTATTGACCAATCAGAATCAAAGGTGGACAGTTCAAAATACAGTAAAAATGCAGAAAGGGGTGATTGGCTGAGCTAGCGGGGGCTTGGCTATCTCGACCAATCAGAATAGGGGGACAGGGACCATTTTTGCCTATGGAGAAGTTTGAACCAATCAAAATCAAAGGCGGGATAGTTCAAAATACAGTAAAAATGCGGAAAAGAGCTGATTGGTTGAGCTAGCGGGGGCTTGGCTATCCCAGCCAATCAGAGCGCGAGCTACTTTCTCATAGAGTTCTATGGGGAAAATAAATTCAGAGCGAGCTCTTTGATTGGCTAAGTTAAAAGAGGTGCGGTTATTTGGACCAATGGGAGTGCGAGCGACGCTCCTATGGGTTTTCTAATGCAATCTGAAATAAAACTGTACATGGCCGAAATCAAATGATAAGACTACAGAAGTTGCCCCAATGTGTATTTTAAAATAAATAATAATTGGGGGTAAAGAAAAAAAAAATATTAATTCACTAAAAATCATTTGTATTTCTTTATTTTGGGTTACACCAATACTATTGACCCTTGGCTAACGAAAATAAAGAAATAAAATGATTTTATTGAATTACATTTTTTTTTCTTTCCCCCATATTATTATTCATTTTATATACACATCGGGACAACTTTGTAGTCTTATCATTTGATTTCGGCCATGTACAGTTTTATTTCAGATTGCATTAGAAAACCATAGGAGCGTCACTCGCTCCCCCATTGGTCCAAATAACCGCGCCTCTTTTAACTTAGACAATCACAGAGCGCGCTCAGAATTTCTTTTCCCCATAGAACTCTATGAGAAAATAGCTCGCGCTCTGATTGGCTAAGTGGACGAGCCCCGCCGCTTCAACCAATCAGCTGTTTCTGCATTTTTTTCTGTATTTTGAACTGTCCGCCCTTTTAATAAAGAGTGGTCAATATTTCTCCATAGGTTTAGAATGGGTCCCTGTCGCTCTATTCTGATTGGTCAATTCTCCTCCATAGGTTAGAATGGGCCACTGTCGCTCCTTAAACAATTTGAATTACTGTATTTCCCGGCGATTCTCTCTATTGCAATTCCTTATGTAGCGCTGGTCTCGGCGACAAACGCGTTGTTCGGGATTTAACTGCTTTATTGTTAGAGAAGGTTTGAGCTCTTTTTCTGATAATGTTTTACACTTAATAAAAAAAGATTTTTTTATTCATACTCCATGCGCACGGCGCTGAGAGCGGGATTGCATTGCGCCGATCTTTTCCATAGACTACAAATGGGAGAAGTAGCTCGCGCTTTGATTGGCTGGGATAGCCAACCCCCGCTAGTTCTAACAATCAGCTCTTTTCTGCATTTTTAAATGTATTTTGAACTGTCCTGCCTTTGATTTTGATTGGTTCAAACCTCTCCATAGGCTATAATGGGTCCCTGTCGCTCCTATTCTGATTTGGCCCAGATAGCCAAGCCCCGTAGCTCAGCCAATCAGCTCTTTTCAGCATTTTTACTGTATTTTGAACTGTCCCGCCTTTGATTCTGATTGGTCAATATTTCTCCATAGGTTTTAATGGTTCACTGTCATACCTATTCTGATTGGCCGGTTTCTGCCGACCAATGAGAATAGGTTTCAGAATTTGAATTACTGTATTTCCCGGCAATTTCCAATATCCTAATTCTTGATGTAGCGCCGTTCTACTGTAGATTTTTGGAAAGTGATTTTTTAAATTTATTTTTTATTTTTGAGGTTTGAGCTCTTTTTCTGATAATGTTTTCCGCCTTTATAAAGGCGATTTTTTTCGGAATCCTACTCCATGCTGTACGGAGCTGAGCGCCGAGATTTCTTTTGCGATCTTCTATGCTTCCTCGCATGTTCCGTTCTTGCTTCATTTCGCCTCCGCCGGAGCATTTAGACCAAAATAAACTAGGTCTGACTGTCGGAGCTGTCGAGCGCTGCAATGCCGACTCGCGATCGTACATGCCTCGGAGTTTTAGAGCGCGCCGTGTCCCGCCCCGGAACGCCTACAGCGCTCCCACACCGCGCCCATTGCCCGCCCCTTCATGCGGGGCGCAGCTGAAAGTGGCGAACGCTGCGCCTAACATCGCATCCCTGCGTCCGACAGGGGGATTCGGGCCGGGAGGCGCAGAATACGCCTGAAAACAGGCGTAAAGCCCATTCATACATGTCGCCCTTTGTTCCTAGAAATGTTGTCTCATCTATTGAGTAGAAAAATCTCTCTATAAAGAACAAAAAGGCAAACAATTCTTTCAATTGTGGAAAAACTTTATTAAATTACTCCCAGGTCACATTACATCAAAACTTAAACAATGTTTCAGTCTTACACTTGGTACCTGGATAACCAAATTACAGGAGATGACCCCAACGAGTGAAGCCCTATCCTATGTGGCGCTGTCAGCTATCTAAGCAGCAGTGGATCTCTCTTTCTCTCATGGGCGTGCCAGACGCCCTCCCCCTGGGAATCCGCCTCTCCTTCCCTAACACCTTATCCTAAATTTCTTCTCAGTATTATATGTGTCTCCTCCACATAAGACCTGTTGAAATCAGGCTAGCTGCCCATATGGAATGGTAGAAGCACCATACCCCATAACAACACATCATTTGTTGATAATTGAGCTAACCTATTGGGTCTCTATTATTGTTAAAGAGGCACCCCATTGATATCCTTCCCCCACAACGTTCAAGCAAAGGGATTAAAACCTCACTGTTCTAATTCCATTGTTCAATGTGTTGATCAATCTATATTCCAAAGGTTGCATCACGCAATTACTGTTTTGCTATTAATGCTTCTCTAACATCACCGGACATACTGGGTAATTTTCATCCACTTTTTCAGCCCATGACCCATTAACATTATGAGGTTTATCATATCCCAGTTCTACCATACAATGTTATATATTATATATATATATATATATATATATATATATATATATATATATATATATATATATATATATATATTATATATATATACTAATACAACTCACCGGCCACTTTATTAGGTACACCATTGCTAGTAAGAACGGGTTGGGACCCCTTTTGCCTTCAGAACTGCCTCAATTCTTCGTGGCATAGATTCCACAAGGTGTTGAACGATGCTCAATTGGTACCAAGGGGCCCAAGAGTGCCAAGAAAATATCCCCACACCATGACACCACCACCCGCCAGCCTGAACCGTTGATACAAGGCAGGATGGATCCATGCTTTCATGTTGTTGACGCCAAATTCTGACCCTACCATCCGAATGTCCAATTTCGATGAGCTTGGGCAAATTGGAGCCTCAGTTTCCTGTTCTTAGCTGAAAGGAGTGGCACCCGGTGTGGTCTTCTGCTGCTGTAGCCCATCTGCCTCAAAGTTCGCCGTACTGTGCGTTCAGAGATGCTTTTCTGCCTACCTTGGTTGTAACGGGTGGCTATTTGAGTCACTGTTGCCTTTCTATCAGCTCGAACCAGTCTGCCCATTCTCCTGTGACCTCTGGCATCAACAAGGCATTTCCGCCCACAGGACTGCCGCTCACTGGATGTTTTTTCTTCTTTGGACCATTCTCTGTAAACCCTAGAGATGGTTGTGCGTGAAAATCCCAGGAGATCAGCAGTTTCTGAAATACTCAGACCAGCCCTTCTGGCACAACAACCATGCCACGTTCAAAGGCACTCAAATCACCTTTCTTCCCCATTCTGATGCTCGGTTTGAACTGCAGGAGATCGTCTTGACCATGTCTACATGCCTAAATGCACTGAGTTGCCGCCATGTGATTGGCTGATTAGAAATTAAGTGTTAACGAGCAGTTGGACAGGTGTACCTAATAAAGTGGCCATTGAGTGTATATACTTATATATTTTTAATCTATTATCCACAAGATCCCGTTATACTATGATCTTTACTTAAATGTTCCCAATCTGCTAAGACTGCAACGTTAATCATATATGCAAGGTAAAGGATTAGTTGTTCCACCGTACCCAAACTTCCCTGGCTTTTACTGGATGTTTTATTAGCAAAACTTTCTAATAAAAACATGTTGAAAAAAAAAATCATCCAGTCTGTGAAAAACACTTTTGGTAGTATCATAGTTTGGGACTATTTTGCTGCTCTGGGCCAGGGTGGCTTGCCATAACTGATGGAGCACTGAATTCTGAATTATGCCAGCAAATTTCAAAGGAAAGGGTAGCAAGACAACAACCCTAAGCACACAAGTCATTGTACCAAACAATGGATAAAAAATAATGTTTTGGAACGGCCAAGTCATGCTCATGGAAGGAAACCCAGCAACATAACAGAATTTAAACTGTTTTGTATAGAGCAATATGCTGAAATTCCTTAAATCCAATGTGCAGAACTAATCGACAATTACTGGAAATGAACATATGCCATTATCATTGCACAAGGGGGTCATACTTTAGCCACTAAGGCCTTGTCCCCATGGCACCAGTTTGCGGCCGGTTTTTCAGACGGTTTGCGGTTTTGCAAACTGTCTGGAAAACCGTCTCTGAACGTTTACATGGAGCTCTATGGAAAACCCGTGCAGCAGTTCCCACCGCACGGGTTTTCCGCCCGGCGGTTTTTCAAACAGTCTACATGTTCATTCTTTCGTCCGGTTTTCGGACGGAATATGAACAAGTGAATGTGAAGGGGGAGGGCTTTTCTCCGCTAATCACGGATAAACCTACTGGTATTTGTCCTGTGCCATGTAAACGGGCCCTTACAGATATGTGATATTGGATCATTTTGTTCAATAAATAGATGACCTAGTCTAATATTTTTGATGCATTTGTTTGATTCTCTTTACCTATTTTAGGACTTGTGTGAAAATCTTACTAGTGTTAGATCAAATTTATGCAGATATATAGAACATTCTTAAGGGTTTGCAAACTTTCAAACATAACTGTATATTATAAACAGTTATCAGTTCTCAAAAAATCATTTAGCTGTGTCTCGTATAGTGTATGTAAAGGAGGAAGAGTAGAGGAACATCACAACACAGAATTTCAAGTAAAGATAGTGCAGAATTCCTATATTACAGGTATAAAAGTATTTACTAAACAGACAAATCTATAAAATCAGTGACTCAAGGTGACACCTTCTCTTACTGTAGACTTTTTTTTAAATTTCTTTCTCCATCCAACCCACATTGCCATGACATCTTCTCCTTTTGACTGCAAAGTTTTCTGCTGAAGTAAATTTGCCTCTCACTTCTGCAGCCATCTTCAGCCTCTCCAGCAACACAAATAAGTTCAGAACCCAGCCCAGGCGCGCTAAACCACCTCAGACCAAAAACAAGACCCTTACATATATACAGACCCTAGACGAGATGTCTAGATAAATTCATCCCCTAGATCCATCAAATATTTAAAGATATACCATGTTAATTAATTGCAGACCTTGGATTGGACAACTAATATATTTAGACTTCAAACCACACCATTTAATGAATTGCCAAGCCCAGGCCAGACCTTTATTCAGAGATGAGACCAGACCCTTTATTTAATAACAAATACTAAATAAATTTAGACCCCAGAGCAGACCACTAAATAAATTGTCGTGGTATACCGTTGGCCCGTACAATGTATGGGAATCCAACGGCAATTCGGTGGAATCCTGCGGAATATACAACATGTTCCATATCTTGCCACATTTTAAAACTGACAGTAAAAAATCCGTGCTATGTAGACTACAGAACGGATTTTTTTATTGTTGTCTATGCAGCAAAATACTGAATCTGCCAAAAATCTGATGGAAAACCTGTGCTGTATAGACCTAGCCATAGACCAAACTCTAACTTTCTCAAATGCCAGTTCAGATCAAGTCTATAAAATCCACCAGCATCATGATGTTGTCATGGAGGAGTGGAGGAGGATTCCAGTGGCTGCAACCTGTGAAGCTCTAGTGAGCTCCATGATCAAGAGAGTTAAGGCAGTTCTGGAAAATAATGGTGGCCACACAAACTATTGACACTTTGGGCAAAATCTGTCCATTGCCACTTAGGGGTGTACTCACTTTTGTTGTCAGCAGTTTAGACATTGATGGTCGTGTGTTGAGTTATTTTGAGGGCAAACGAAATTTACACTGTTAGGGTATGTTCACATGGTGTATTGCAAGCGTATAGCGATGCATACTGTGCCAGCGTGTACTTCTGAAGTGCTCCCACAGACATTCACTTTCCCAGAAGAGTAAGCGCTGGAAAAAAGTAAGTCACTTCTTTCTCCCAACGTGTAGTATGCGTCGGGGAAGACAGCAGGTAATCATAGATCGATTATGCACCGAATTACACTCTGTAAATATGCTGTGTGAACATACCCTTATACAAGCCGTACACTGACTACTATACATTGCACCAGTGTCATACCTTCAGTGTTGTCCCATGGAAAGATATAACAATATTTACAAAAATGGGAGGGGTATACTCAATTTTGTGAGATACTATAAATGGTGGTAAATGATAATTACTGCATGTCTGGGGCAGCAGTGTAGAAGCAGGAATTAAAGGATAAGCCATTGCCTGTATTTAAGCACCAGGGTAGGAACATTGATAGAAGAAGCATCTTGATGACACAGATATAAGAGGACATGCAAATGTCTTTGTGTAAGCTTAAGTAGTGATAAATGGCTCTTGTGGTTAGAAAACTAAGCATCCCAGGTATTGTTCAGCTATGTTGTGAATAGTATTTTGCTGGTATGTTGTATGGATGGGGACCTTGCATGTTTCTAATTCAGCAAAAATTCCATTAGTGACTAGAAGGTAGGTCTTGGATAGATTTCTCACAGTGGGTGCCTTTACCAATGCCTCACAATGAGACACATTTACTAAGTGCTGTGAGACACTTTCAAACATACTGACAAATACTACTTACTGAGAAATATGACTGTTAAAGGGGTTTTCTCACTACCTCGGTTCATGCACATTCTGTCCGCACAGCTCACAGCATTTTCAATTTCAAAACAGGGGGTGTGCTAACACAGCTTGGGGCCGTCCTCAGCCTGCAGGCTTCATCACGCCCACAGGCATAACATGCTCGCTCCCCTGGCAATGCTGGCTCAGTACAGTGTATGGTCCTGAGGTTACTGATAGAAAGCAGCTGTGGGAGCATTTAATAGCTGCAGAGAATTACAAGACACCTAGAATAGCATTGTTTCTCCCTGTTTAAAGAGAACCTGTCACATAGGTTGTGCCCCCCTTGCTGAGGGCAGCACAAGCCAGTGTCAGACCTGCTGTTCCCTAGGCTGTGTCCCTTATTCTGTAAGATGCTGCAGTTTTAGAGCATTTACCCCTCAAATCTTATTCATGAGCAGGTGTTAGCCCTGCCCACCAAAGGCTAGCCCCGCCCACCTGACAGTTATTCACATGTTTCTGCCTATTCAAAGTAATAGGTTTATCAGTTGAGGTGAGCGGGGCTAGCCTCAGCTGGGCAGGGTTTGAAAAAAACTGACACTCTGAAGGACTCTTCGAATGACTCTTCTGCAGATTTGAGCATTAAATACACGAAAACTACAGTATCTTACAGAATAAGGGACACAGCGCTGGAAACAGCAGGTCTGATACTAGCTTGTGCTGTCCTCAGCAAGGGAGGCAAAAACTGTGTGACAGGAGAGAAGATCTGCTGATAAGCAATGTAAACATGTGAAGGCTGCCTGAGTATGGAAGTCTTAGAAGCTGATTAGCTGCCCGCTCGTCTTCAGCACACACTGACCGGCAGCTCCGCTGTTTGTCTTATCCTGTAGCCGGGCAGTGTACAGGCAGACAGGACAAACAGTGGAGCTGCCGGTCAGTGTGCGCTGAAGACGAGCGGGCAGCTAATCAGCTTCCAAGGGTGAGTTCACATGGCAATGGACAAATACCGATTGGTTTATCCGACCGGTATTTGTCCTCCGCGATGAGCAGCGAAAAGCCCTCCCCCTTGACATTGATATGTACATATTCCGTCCGAAAACCGGACGGAAGAATGTGCATGAGCAATGTTTTTCGGGCGGCCCGCGGGCGGAAAACCCGTGCAGTGGGGACATGCCCTAAGACTTCCACACAGCCTTCACATGCTTACATTGCTTATCAGCAGGTCTTCTCTCCTGTCCACTCTAAAACAGGGAGAGAAGATACTATTCAAGGTGTCTTGTAATTCTCTGCTGCTACTAAATGCTCCCACAGCTGCTTTCTTTCTATCAATAAACTAAAGGAGGTGGAAGGCAGGGGAGAGCAGGGAGCCTGCGCGCGCTCCTGAGATTACGACCGGGGGCAGAGACACAGATGAGGCTGGAGAGTCAACAACCAATGCCGGTGAAGGAGGCGAGACCCAACCAGAGCAGTAAGAAAATGCACTATGAAGGCAGAAAGAAGGGAACTGCTGTTAAACTATAACATTTGGGAAATACCAAGCTATTAGAAAGTTGTTGTTTTTTATGGGCTCCTTTTTTTAAATATGATCTTTGTAGTGAGAAAACCCCTTTAGGGTGGCGCCACTTTTCATACATGTCGCCCTATCAGTCTGGTTTTCAGATCCCAGGGTATGGTGGGGTTTTTCGGTGTAAATAAAAGATGACAATACCCTGTAATGGTACAAAAATCAGTGTTAAAAGAAGTTGAGTTGGGGAGGATGGTGGGTATGAATCATTGGATGCTTAGTGGTACTACGGAGAACAAAAAAGGTGCCTGCTTCCCATCACGTGTGTCAAAAAAAGAAGCAGAGTAATCACAGAACCGGTGCTAGCTTTGTTAGTTCTGAGAACGTAATTCATATCAAGCAGTTTCAGGGGATTTGTGTATTTACAGTGAGAGTGGATGGTGGTGCATGTTTTGTCCGGTGGTGAAGAAAGTTGACTCTGTTGGCCACAGTTTCTCGTGTGTTGGGACAAAGTTGCTGGCACACCTGCTTTGGTTGTGAAGGGCAACATCCATATTCCAATCACCTTGAAAAACTGGGAGGGGATGGATCTTCAAAAGGAGAGGATCCAGTAGCTCGACCACTATGGCAACAAAGCGCAGGAGGCTTTCTTCTGCATTTACTAGAGAAAGAAAAAACATATGTGAAGGGTTATAATGAATAATATAATTAATTTTAGGGGGTTGAGCGGGTGATTTTAGTAAGCACAGTTTCATTATTTCAGGGAGGAGCAGTGTGCACAGTAATGTATTTCAGGGGGCAAAGTGTATAACATCAATAACTTCAGGAGGCCCAGTGTATAATATCATTCATTTCAGGGAGTACAGTGTGTATTAGATTATTTTCAGGGGACAGAGTATGTAGTAAAGTTAACTAAAGGAGGGCATAGTATTTCTGACAATTCATTTGGGGGAACAGTGCGTAATATTATTAATTCCAAGAGGCCAAAGTACATATTACAATTTATTTGAGGAGACATAGCTTGTGTCATTGTTATATTCAGGGGCTCAGTGTACCTATTGATTTAGGGGGAGCACTGTTTCACATTATGGAAACGGATTACAGAAACAGTAAAAAGGGTTTTCCATAACTCCCATTCCCTTTCTTCTTATAGAAATGGCCTAGAACAGCCCATTTGTCTGTTTCTATGATCTCTGCCTCCTCTAGGTTCTGCATTTGGGCAAGTATTCCCATCTTAGCCATATTTATCTGAGATGGGATTACTCCTTTTATTATTAGGCGGCTGTATTATTAGATGTGACTCATTATTGCCTTAGCTTGGCTTAGAGGGAACAGTGCCTTGATCCCTAAATGCCCCACTAACTAGCCATGAGGGATTAGAGGTAGCATTACCAGTGATACAGCTAAAAGTTACAGGTAGCCCACAGGTGACTAACAAAAGAAATTGGTCAGGAGAGGAGGATGGGCAAGCTGAACTTTAACTTTTGCACCTGGTCCCTACAACCTTTAGGTATGCTGCTGATAAAGCTAGACCACAGTCTAAAATTGCAGCAAATATTTCAAACCACATAAATCATTGTAATAAATTGGGCACATTCTTAGGCTGTGTCTTCCAATTTTACACTGTCTACATATTAGATAATTTTCAATAAATGTACCCAAATATTCTAAATAAGCAAAAACTATTCAGTACCTCAGGAACACCTTAGAAGAGTAGGTTTCAAAACTTTCCAGTAGGGACCAGTTATTTACCACTCATATAAGATAACACTGTTATATTACAATATTCCAATGAAAAATATCTGTTGCGTAATCATAACTAAAGCTTCTCAACCCAATACAGAAACTGTAACAGCAACTTCAAATTATATTGTGTAATTTATAAAACTGGTCTCACTTGGGGCAGAGGAAACTTTGGGGCAAACCTCTGCATCCCTATAGTTACACCCCTGTGTACAGTTTTTTATCCACCCTACTACATGTGTTTCCTTATTCATTTCACCAATTACAAACTTACCGTGTGCTCATCAAAGCACCACACTCAATGGGCACATGTGTTTTTGACTTTTGAGCTCCATAGGGGAACACAATGACAACAAACACAAAACGGCACAGAACTGAACAATGGACACATATGTCCCCTGACCATAAGTACATTAAACATTTAATCCGATTTGGTCTATTGCAGATGAATTTCTTTGGTAATCAATCTTCTAATACTAGGAAGGACGCCAGGTTCTGCATCAAGAGTTCATGGCTGTCTTCATTAACATCATTTAGTTTTTTAAACTTTTCCCTAATTAGGTCTGGTTCCCACCAGCAACTGCTCAAAAATCCCCCGTCTTTCATTATATTTGTTTCTGCACTCCTAAATTACTTTTGATCTCCATACTGATTAAATTAGTTTTGTAGAGCTCGTCAACAATCTTGGGGAAATTATCTAAAAATCATGAAATCAATTCCTTTACGCTGCTTTACTCTTTTATGTGTTGGTCTCATAGAGGGATGGCTAAACGTGGACAGACCCTAAGAAAGTGTGCAGCCCGGGATAGCTTGCCAGTCTTCCACTGCCTTTGAGAACCATCTGGGTCAATTTCCTTCCAAGTTAATGAAATGCAAATATAAATTCCAGCAGTTCTTCAGCTGCAGGCTGCCCAACTGATTAGCATGACAGAGGCTGTGAGATGAGGCCTGACCCTGTGCACTTCCCCTCAATCTCATTAAGTTGTAACTCTGTCGTGACCACATTCATGGTGTCTATTGACACTGAAAGGCTTCTTTATACTAAACTAGCTAAAGTCACATTCACACACTTTTATTTACAATGCTGTTCCACTACTGCACACACATTAGAGTGAATCTTTCATGTCTGGTGTGAATGTCTTCTTATATTTCCCCCCTAAAAAACCATGAACTGTATTTGGAGAAATAGTGCTGTCACTGTAATATTTGCACAGAGCAGATATATAATAAAACATCTGCATTGGTAGACTTTGTACGTTGCGTGGGTTTCTCTGAGCTCTCTGCTTTCCTCTGACGGCCCAAAAACAAACTGGGGGGCCAAATGACTTTCTATGAAAGTGGACCTGTTAAATGAGATAGGCAAATTATATTGTGAGTCCCAGAGGAGACAATGATTATTGCCGCTACATTCATTAGAGAAAAAAATACATCAATAAATCACAGATTAACTAATTATAATGGAGGAAATATTTATATGCTTTTCTAATACTGAATTATGGAGCTCAGATCAGTGCGGTAAAACCCTAAAGCAGTAAAAGACGCACTAAACTGAAGGGTTTGTTCAACGATTTTTAATTAATCTAGGGGTATGTTCACACATCATGTTGAGTCCATGTGAACATACACTTTTAGATACGTGTTTGAATCCATCTGTCGGACCCAAACACGTATCTAATAATGAGCAATGTGATTTCACATTGCATTTAACTTGAAATACGCATCGGCGTTCACACGAGTGATCACCGATGCGTGTCTCATTGCGTCTTTCAGATCCATCTTTCGGATCCGTTCAAAGAATTGACATGTCAATCTTTGGTATGAAAGACAAAGCCCTATTTTAAATGATAGGGTGCGATCCTGCTGCATCCAACACGCATCCAAACACGCATCTGCACGTTGGATACGTGTTGGATACGTTTAGGATCTGATAGACGCTGCATTTTTGGATTCAATTTTCGGATCCAACACGGATTCAAAATCGGAGCCAAAACACTGTGTGAACGGCCCCTTAAAGTCTTGGTTTAAAAGTGTCTTACTGTGTGTGTACAGCTCCTTTGCAGAACTATGTTTCTCCATGGTAACATAATACAATCAAACCCAGTAACGTCTGATTCTGCCGTTATATTCACTTCTATCTATCCCAAACCAGTTGCTGATATAATCATCATTAGGCTGCTTTCACACAGCGCAGTTTTGGCACAGTATTAACTGTGCTCCAATTAAACTGTCTTTATTACTAACAAGCTTTTTCAATTACCTAAACTGTTTGGAAAGTGAGTAATCAATCACGTAATCAAGAATGTGCTTGTAGTCCATGAGACTTCAAACACAGTATTGATTATTTACTTGAAACACCTTTCTGAATAATTTAGACAACTGAAAGACGCTTGCTGGTAATAAAGGCAGTGTAATTAGAGAGCAGTTAAGGGTGCTTTCACACAGCTCAGTTTTCGTTCAGTTTTAACTGTGCTCCAATTAAACTGCCTTTATTACCAGCAGCTTCTTTCAGTTGTCTAAATTGTTCAGAAAGGTGTTTCTAGTAAGTAATCAATGATTATGTGTGAAGTCTTGTGGATTATAAACACACTAATTGAATTCTCACTTTCCAAACAGTTTAGATAAGTGAAAAAAGCTTGCTGGTAAGGGTGCTTTCACACGGTGCGGTTTTTGGTGCGTTTTTGATGCGTTTTTTGGATGCGTTTTTTGTGCAGGAAGGCACAACAATTAATGCTATACATTGTTGCACAAAAAACGCATTCAAAACTGCACCAAAACCGCACCGTGTGAAAGCACTCTAATAAAGGCAGTTTAATCGGAGCGCAGTTAGGGTGCTTTCACACGGTGCATTTTTTATGCATTTTTTCAATGCGTTTTTTGTGCAGGAAGGCACAGCATTTAATGCTGTACATTGCTGCACAAAAATCGTGGCAAAAATTGCTGTAACTACCACGATTTTACCACAAATTTACAGCGATTTTTGTGCAGCAATGTACAGCATTAAATGCTGTGCCTTCCAGCACAAAAAACGCATTGAAAAATGCATAAAAAACGCACCAAAAACGCACTGTGTGAAAGCACCCTTAAAACTGCACCAAAACTGTGCTGTGTGAAAGCAGCCTTAGGGGACACTTAAATGAGCATATCATTGGGGTTATTTGCAGTCTGTAGTCATGAAGACAAATAGATCTGCATAGGAGCTAAAGACCTAAAACAAAATGATTTATACACTTTTGAAGCACATTATTTTGACCACTTCCATTTTCACATCCCATATCTCATGAAGGAAGTCACGTGTTATGTTTTTGGTGGGTATATTAGGTGTGTGATATATGGTCGGTCTGCACACATATCCCTTGGTGGTGTCATGGGTTAAAGTGGTGATTTATTGGAGTTGCAAAAAGGAATGATCATTCGCTTTCGGGCCAAGGGTGGCGGTATTTCTTAAACAGTTGGTGAACTGTTCACATGCTGCTGTGATAAAAGTATATCGTGAGTGGACAAATGAAGCCATTACAAGAAAAAGATGTAGAAACTGCTGAGTAATATGAAAGGTGAACAGTGGTTACAAAGGTGCAAAGGGCCGATCAAAACACTACAGTGGAGCAGCTCACTGCTAAAATGACAACAGATGTCACTGCACCTCTGCTAAGCAAGTTGCATTGGCAAATAAAGCTTACATTTTCCCAGCAGTTTCAGAATCAGAAACCTCATACAGTGTGTTATGCATTTGGATATATTTTCTGGACGTCAGAAATATATCCCTATAGTTTTTATTGCCTTTTCAATGCACTAAACGGATCAAGAATTGACATGCCAATTCTTTGAACGCATCAGGTTAATGCAATGTAAAAACGTATGTAAAGCTCGTATTGGAGCAAACAAATCTCCCAAACGATTACGGTTAGTACAGCGGGTAAAATATCCACAAAATCTTTAGTACAAAATTTACAGGCTTACAGGGGAGTGAAAAAATGCATAAGTAAACGCTAAGGCGTTTCTGACCCAGGTCTACCCATAATCGTTTGGAGTCTCTCCGTGTGGGACGCCATTATCCATTTGTGAACACCACGGACAAGTTATTACAAAGTAGGGGTGAGCATTATGTACTTTGTGGCTTTTGTTGTTTGTAAGGCTAAGTTCACACGTCTAATTGCAGGGCTTACAGTACGCCCCGCAATTACGCTGGGTGTGCCAGCCACACAGACATGAATTACTCGCGATGCGTAAGCGCCGTGAATAATTGACATGTCACTTATCTCCCCGCTCGTCGTATTGCACGCCCGGGGAGAGGAGGCGTAATTTATAGTTCTCTATGAGAACTGTGGATTACCGTAATGAATGGGGCGCATTGCGCCCCAATTTAAGCCATGTGAACATAGCCTAAAGCTTGTATTGTCTGAACAACAAAACACATTTTACATTGCAATTAATATATTAAATATGTATTGGAGTCCGTTTTTAGGTATGATCATACTGTGATCATACCCTAACAATGTTTTGAACTTTCAGGCTCCATAGCTCACCATCCACTTCAGCTTTCATTGTGAGACTACCATCATTTTATAAACACAAAAATGGATCCAGAAAACAGTTATTTCAGAAGAGATAGGGCGCTCCGGGATACAACTATTTACACCGGGTGTCTGCAAAAACCCCGCCCCGCCGGTCCACTCGCGGGTCGACGGCCTGACTTGGGGTTTATCTCGACGTTGCGCGGCCCCATAGAGGTGCACAAGGTCAGCCAGATACTGTTCCCCTGTTAACCCCTGTCCACACGGGCACAGGGAGAACCAGGGAGGACGAGAGAACACTCTCCTCGTCCAGAATCCTGAACGGCTGCCACCAGTTTCTAGTTTAGTTATAAGACCGGTCCGTTACCGATCTATAACAAGGCCCGAAACCAACCTTGGGGTAGCTATATATTATAGATCGAGTGCTAGGCGCGTGAGGCCGATGATCAAGACAGACTAACTCAGATTAAAGTTTATAGATTTAATTAGCCTCGGAGGGCACACTAGACAGGTAATATGTACAGAATGATAATATATACAGGTAAGAGTCAGAGGTGCAAATATAAGTATGGGTTACAGACAAAGGCAGTAGAATGTGTCCAGTTACCTATGGTGCTCGGCCCATATGGGGGGCTTATGTGGCCTGGCTTCTGCGTGTGGATGCTCCTCGAAATGCTCTTAGGTACCCCCCTCCATGGATCAACGGTTGAGCACACCCGGGCCCCTGCTTATATCTGTGAGAGGACAACCCACGTGGCAGCCCCCTATATGCCCCCACACAACCCTGGGACGGTCTATGAACTCCTCCCATTCTGGTCATGCAGTTTCTGACAGAAACACAAAAATGGGCCATAACGCGGCAGGGCATTGGCACAGAACCGAGCCAGTGCCACCATAAGAACCGGCTGGACCTACACTACGCCCGGGTATCAGACACTCCTATCCTATGGACTCCCTAGGTCCAGTTCTGGATTTCTCGGTCCCCCTGCCTCATGCAAGCATGGGAGTGGTGGCTATGTGTGCGGGGAGTTCCATATTTTAAGATATGAACTAGCCCTGGACCAGTTATGAACGGATCGCCTATAAATCTATATGAAATATCGGCGACGTGGCGGCTGGGTTGGATTAATTCAAGTCTTTGAAGCTTGGGGGTTTAAGGCAGCATGTGTCTTGGGGCTAATTAATGGAAATGAGGGTTCTTTTGAGGTGTTCACATCTCCTGCTGTGCGAACTTCCTATAGAAGAGCATCTACAATGGGTCTTGGCTGTGCTGATTAACGTGTAAATTGAGCTTTCCTGGGGGCTGGGGGTCATCTGTGAGATCTGACTAGATACGAAATTTAGTGAATTTTTCCTCACACCTGGGTATATTAAACCACTATAGTGGTGTAAAAGATTATTTTAGATTAAGAACATATACAACGCGTTTCATCCTCTCGGTCTTTTTAAACACTACACGTGCAATGTTCTGTGTACCTGAAGAAGCTACCTCGTTTAGCCAGCGAAACGTGTTGTATATGTTCTTAATCTAAAATAAACTTTTACACCACTATAGTGGTTTAATATACCCAGGTGTAAATAGTTGTATCCTGGAACGCCCTATCTCTTCTGAAATAACTGTTTTCAGTATTGCCGTCCGTGGATCCTCCGTGCAGAGTGCATCGCCGCGTCTGAAGAGAACTGCTTGAGCCACTGCCTAACGGGAATCTTGCAATCACTTTGATCAACACGCGCTGATATGAGTTGTACCATCCTGTACAAGTTCACAAGGTGAGCACCTCATCTCTTGCAATCACTTGTTACCAACATATTTCATTTGAGTGTGCTTCTCTATATTCTCTATAGCACGTCCTTCCTAAAAATGGATCCAGGCAGCACTTCCTAACAAGCAGTTTTATTTCATCCAAATGTGCAACGTTTCAGCTCAAACATGAACCTTTCTCAAGCAGTCATATAGTGTATTTATGCCGCTTCATTGACACTATTTCATTGATGGTCCTAGTTTAACCGAACTCATTGCTTGTGTGTGCTCCTTACCTGTCTGAGCTCCTAGCTTACCTCTGTTCTTCCTTGTATTCTTAGTCTGTTTTCCTTGTCCTGTCTTGGTATGTTTGGCCTCTGTCTTATTGGCCTCCATCATTCTATGTGTCATGTTTGGCCTCCATCATATGTCTGTCTCTAGACCTACGTCTCATGTCTGTACCTTGGCCTCCATTGTTTCCCATTCACTGTGTCTTCTTTTGGTATTACTTTGTGTCTTTATTTTAATGAGTATTAATAAAAGGATATGTTTTACCCAGACTTGAACTGCTATGAGGTAGTTTTGACCCTAATTAGATAATAATTTTTTTGTCTGTGAGAATGCTTCTGCAAGCATGCTGGATTATCAGTTTATGCAGATCTGGGCATTGTACGGCCCGCGGGCCGCTTCCGATCCTCTAATTTGCTGCATGCGGCCCATGACCCGTACAATGTCCAGGTTTGCTAATAGTAGCGCTGAAGGCCCGCCACAGCGGGCCCTCAGCGCTGCCATGCCGTGGTGTTATGATGTGTCCTCATCACGCTTCTGCCTCTCTTCGGCTGCACAGCCTATCCGAGGAGCTGCCGGATGAGCATCCTGGCGCTGGCAGCGTGATGACGTCACACCGCCAGTGTCGGGCAGAAGATGAAGGCGCCCAGATGGGGAAGGAAGAGAGGTATTATTATTATTTTTATTAGCACTATATATACCTGCCAGAGGGGATCTACATGTACTTGAGGGGACTTATATACCTGCCTGAGGGGATCTATATGCACCTGCAAGAGGGGATGTATATGTACCTGAGGGGACTTATATACTGCCTGAGGGATCTATATGTACCTGGGGGGACTTTTATACCTGCCAGAGGGGATCTATATGTACCTGAGGGGACATATACCTGACAGAGGGGATCTATATGTACCTTCCAGAGGGGACTTATATACCTGTCAGAGGAGATCTATATGTACCTTAGGGGACATATATCTGCCCTAGGGGATCTATATGTACCTGCCAGAGGGGATCTATATGTATCTAATTGAGGGGACTTATATACCTGCTACAGGGGATCAATATGTACCTGCCTGACTGAGGGGAACTTATATACCTGCCTGAGGAGATCAATCTATACCTGCCTAACTGAGGGGACTTAGATACCTGCTGAGGGGCTCTATATATACCTTCCTGAGGGGACCTATATATACCTGTCTAACTGATGGGACTTAGATACCTGTAAGTAAGGAGCTGCTGAAAAAGTGAGGATTCTAAGAAGTGTGTGTGGTAAATTCTGCAGAGACGAGTTGTGGCCAGGAGAAGTCCTCATGGAGGTCCAGACTGAAAGGAAAAGAACAAGGGGAAGACGACCGCTTCTTCTTGGGCTGGTGGATGGTCGAGGCACAGTTGGGTGACACTGGAGCCCTGTTGGTGTCCCTGGAAGAGACGTTAACTACGCCAGCAGCATGATGTCCTGGAGGTAGTCTATCTCCCAGGAGCAGGTATGGGGAACACATTATTCACGTTACACTGTAGTCAGGTGAGGGGGGCACATCATTTGCTGCTTTAACTCTTTACTTTCCTGCCTGATTTGCTTTCTGCAGAACTTTATGTCCAACTTTATACATTTACAGAACGTTTTGCAGGATGTATGGTTTACTCTACTGAAGGGCGACCTACCTAACCTAGCTCCCTACCTATGATAATATGGCCAGAGGCAAGGTGTAATAGGGGATCGCTTGAATGACAATATACTGCAGCACACAAGTACCGTAGTATATTGTACTAGCGATCACTTGTACAAATACCCAGGTGAAGATTTAAAACGACATTATTTATATTTGTTTCTGCCATAACAAATGTGGGAATTGTGTGTATGTGACGTCACCAAACTATTGCAATAAAAGTGGAATTAAAGGAGGAAAAGTAATGTGCACCCTAAACTGGAATATGATACAAATAAGAACCCTAACCCCATAACAACCTTTCTCTGACACAGCTTAGCTGACAGAAGAGGTTATTGGTCTAAGAAAAAATTAGTAAAACATATTAAAGGGGATTTGCCGAGAGATAGATTCTTACCCCTCTCTTGTTAGTACAGGCAGAATGTCAACAAATCACTGCTGAGTCATGAAGCTGCAGGGGAGAGAGGGAGGGGGAGTGAGGAGTGAGGAATCCAAAGGTAGCGTCTCAAAACTTAAGTGAAAAAATAAACAGTACAGCAGTGGATTCTAAATACAGCAGACACAGGCTCATACACTGCACTGTCAGGAGGAGCCTTATCTGCTAAGATGCTAATGTAATGTAAACAAATCACGGAGCTGAAAGAGAGAGAGACACACACAGCGGAGAGCACAGAGCTGCATAAGGGATCTTGTGACATGTTCACTGAAATAAAAAAACTATAACTTGTGGATTCTATATACAAAAAAGAACACCTAGTCTACACAGCAGCTTGAAAGCTTCTTCATGTTCCCTGTCATCAGATAAAGCAGGTATCTAATCACTGTACAACTAGTTTATTCTGTATACAAAAGAAAACATATTGCTACCCGGTGCCTTAAAAACTTCTGCAGCTCAGTCTCATCAGATAAGAAGCTCTCTCTGCGCAAGCCCGTCCAGCTCTTGTCAGGCCATATCTAATGGACGCTTTGAAGTAACTAAGGGCATGTAAGGAAGGCTGTAGCTCTCTCAGACTGCAATTTTTGTAATCACATATATTTAGAAAAGTGATTAAAAACCCATTTTGGAGGATCCCATGTCAACATTACATCGTAGCAAAACCCCTTTAAATGTTCTTTATAAATCTGAATTCAAGGGAATTCTACTGACCCACAAAATAAAGATAATGTGTCATTGATATCACATAGTTACATAGTTACATAGTTAGTAGGTTGAAAGAAGACACATGTCCATCGAGTTCAACCAAGGGTGGGGAAAATGTGGGTGAGGGAGAGAGACCAAGGACTTAAAGCCAGGCTCTCCACTGTTTATGCCCCGAAACCCACAAGGCAAGAACCAACCTGCTCCAGTATAGACCCTGTATCTGACCCAGAGCCGCCACCGGCCAGGATCCAGAATTTTACCTAGCTACGTACGCATTAATATTCGTTTAGTTCCAGTAGGTATCTAAGCCTTTCTTGAAACTCTCTACAGTTCCTGCTGTGACCAGCTCCTCAGGCAGGCTACTCCACAGATTTACAGTTTCTTACAGTGAAGAACGCTCTTCTACTCTGAGAATTAAATCTTTTTTTCTCTAGTCGAGAGGAATGTCCCCTTGTCTTTGAGGGGCTTCACCTGAAATAATTTTTCCCCATACTTTTGTAGGAGACCATTTATATATTTTATAAATTAATCATGTCCCCCCGAAGCCGTCTTTTCTCAAGACTAAATAAGTTCAATTCTACTAACTCGCCTCATAACTAAGATGCTCCCATTCCCCTTATAAGTTTGGTTGCTCCAGTCTTTGTACTCTCTCTAGCTCTATTACATCTCTTCTATAAACTGGGGCCCAGAACTGAACAGCATATTCTAAAGTGAGGTCGCACACAATGCCTTTGTAACAGCGGCTAAATGAACATCCTTGTCCAGGAGTCCATGCCTTCTTTAATACACGCCAATATCTACTGGCCTTAGAGGCAGCTGATTGACATTGACATGCTGTTTCTGTAGTTTATGATCTACAAGAACGCCCAGATCTTTCTCAACAAGCGATTCTCCAAGTTTTTCTCCCCTAGGACATATGATGCCTGTATATTATTTATCCCCAGATGCAGAACCTTACATTTTTCCACATTGAACCCCATATTGCCAAGTGGATGCCCAAGACACTCAGTGTGTCAGTCTGCTTGCATTTATGAGCATCTTCCCATAGATTGCACTACCCTACATAGCTTGGTGTCATCTGCAAAAATCGAAACCGTGCTTATTGATCCCTTCCACTATATCGTTAATAAATACATTAAATAAGAGAGGACCCAATACTGAGCCCTGCGGCACACCACTCTCAACCGGGGACCACTCAGAGTAGGATTCTACAAAAATAAACCCCAATAAATCCCCATTCAACCTATGTTTTTTTTATTATTATTATTAGTTTGGCTCTCAAAAACCATCCCAATTTCTCATGCGGCCCCATGGGAAAATTAATTGCCTGCCCCTGCTGTAGATAATGAGTGTAGTTGTCTGTCTGTAGTGAACGTGGCTATGCCACTTGTGTGTAGATAGTAAGTATGCATGTAAGATTGCATGTATTTAGTAAAAATTCATGCGGGCCCATGCATGTAATAAGTAAGCATATACATGCATCTACAATGGATCCAAATGGAGTTTCTTTGAGACTCGTATATATGGGCTCCTGGAACTCCTGCCTTAGAATGGAGAAGTTGTTACTCTCTGTTAATTTTCAATGGGAAATCCAAATACAGCCATTGAAATAAATAGAGAGTAAATGCATAAGCGCAGCCACTTCTCCTTTCTAAACTGGGAATTTCAGGGGCCCATTCTTGAGATAGGTGTGGGCCCCAAAGGTGTTATCTCACTTATCTCAGATTGTTGGCATATCCTATAAATACGCCAACAATGTACAGGATTAAACAATAATTCAAATGTGTTAAATCCCAAGGCTCAGTCAAGAAAGTATGTACTTCAAAATATGTTCAATAAATTTCAAATAAAATCAAACAAGTCTCTTTTTTTTGCATTGGCTTCAGAGATCATAAGCTATGTATTATGCTAAAGAGCTGCCTGGTTATGAGGGCTTGGCATTACAGAGTTGCTGATTTATTCCCTGTTGTATACGTGACCTTGACAGAATTTGCGGTCAGACCCATGAACACACTGACGCTGCAAAAAAATGTCTAGTTACAGGGGCTTGACATGTTTGTTAGGCTTGGTTCACATCTGCGTCAGATGTTCCGTTCGGACCCTCCGTTGCAGAGGTAAAAATGGAAGCCATGGCATCCATTTCACAATCGACACCCATGCCGTCTGACGAACCCTATTAGATACAATGGGTCTGTTGGGTTTCCGCAATAGTGTCCATCATTGAGACAGAAAAATTTGCGCTATTTTTTTCATCTCAATGTGGATGTCCATTGTCAAATGGATCCCATGGCTTTCATTTTCACGTCTGTGATGGAGGTTCGGTGGATGAAATGGGAATATGGCCGCAGCCGTGACCTTGTATGAATAAGGTTGATATGACCAAAACGTCACAGACTACAATGTCACGTTACATACTATACGTTTGACTGACGCTCTTTTGGTTGTCAACAATAAGAAGAATTCATATTTTGTACCTCAAAGAAATAGTGCTGTTGATTCAAATCATATATCTTTATAGTTTAGCTGCCCTTTTGGTAACACATTTGATACCCCTATTTAAAACATCCCCAATGAGGAGATCAAATGAAACCATAGGAAGATATTTGCAAACAATACGGCAAATATCTTGAAATTCCAAACTGTAAGATAAAGAAATTATAATAGCTGACAGCTTGTTATCTTCTATTCATACCTCCATTTGTTGTAAAACTGGCAATCTAACTTTATGCAATTCAATTTGTTTGGCCCTGTTCAGACTCCACATTGGGTAGCAATGCTGTCTTAACCTCTTGCAGATGTATCTGTTTAATCAGAGGACTCTGAACAATTATGTCTAGCCTGAATCATTTCTCCAATAGGAATATTCTTGGTAAAATGTTAAGGGAGTCAGGATTTTGCCTGTATATACTTTACGGAATGTTTTGGTCATGACTTTTTGGTTGATGTCCATTCCCAAAGTAAGATCTAAAAAAATGATAGAATGGGAATCAAAGAAACAACGAAATTTTTTATTTTGCTAAACCAGGGTCAGGCAGCTATGTCAGACTACCAAACAAGAAGCTGGCCATCATCTTCTTTGCCATTTGCCTGGGTTGTTGTCCATCACTCTTTCCATGCTTTCTTTGCGGATTCCTGCAGGCAGGTGAGATGGTTTTGCTCTTGATTTGGAATCATGTAGCAACATGTTGTTGTGAAGAGATATGTACGCTTTGGTGCCCCATTAAAATTTAAATATATTCAAATAAGCTCATGGGTTCTAAGAAGTCTTCTCAACTAGCAGCTAACAAGGCTCATTAGATAACCCACAACCTGTACCACACTAATGGATGAAGAAGAACCTTCTATTCTTTAAAACAACTTCAAAACCACTTGCTAGATATTATGTAGGACCTGATATAATCAAAACAGGTCTGATTTATGAAAACTACACAAGACCTTTGATGGTGTCCTCTGGTATCTGACACAAAGTAACTAGCAACAGATCCTTTAAGTGCTATTATTTTCAAGGTGAGCAACCTGGCACTGTAAATTTCACCGTTAGACAGGTGGAAAAACTATGCAGAGCCCTTAAAACAGTGATTGGTGAGCGATAGGTCATACTACCAAGATGTAGGGCGAGCCCCAGCGCTTGCAAAAAAAACAGGTGGGTTGCAATAAAGTGTGTCGTATTTGATGCTGGACCGCAAGTGACATGTAGAGAGTGAGCTCTGGGTGTAGGTTAAAGACAAGCTTTGGCCTTTGAGGACTCCTATCTGGGCCATAGAGGAAGTGTGCCATGCAATTCCCATTAGCAACTAAGTGAGAAGCAGCCTCTTAGAGGGGTGGCAGAGAGAGCAGAGATATTGCTTACTGGCATGACATGAGTGTATCACCTGGCTCAAGGAAAAATAGACTTAGTTTGAGACAAGGAATATGTACATTAACCCTTGTAGATCCCTTGACCAGGATGTCATATTCCAGTATCATGTTCTTCATACTGCTACCTGTTCCTGCTCTGCGCTTCTGCTCTGTCTCTGGCTGTTGTATGCATGGACAATCCTCAGGGTGCATGCGCCAGCTCTCAGAAACTTAAAGGGCCAGCAAACCGCTGATTTCCAATCACTGGTCGCTAGACCCTTTGTTAGGTCATCTTCTCCTGCGCGCCCTGCCACTGTGTTGGTGTGATTTTCTTAGCCGGTTTGTTTGTTATTCGGTTGTTATTGCTGATTCTGACTAGTGTTGATGGAACCGTTCAAGAAAAGTTACGTTCGAGTAGAAGATTTTCTCGAACTAAACATTTTACTGCTCGTTCATGTAAATGTTCGAGTTCGCCATTTTAATAGTCTGAATGCCATTTTCAGCTCACTCTCTGGACTATATTTTAAATAGTGGTTGGTTGGTGAAAATTATTCTGAGTGGAGAAAAGTTCATTTTGGCAGTTTTGGGGGTTCAGTATTTGTATAACACACTGTTTCCAAATCTCCTATACATAGAAATATATTTGAAATAGTGGTTGGTTGGTAAAAATTATTCTGTGTGGAGAAAAGTTCATTTTTGCAGTTTTGGGGGTTCAGTAATTGAATAACACACCATTATACTGTTACACCGTTGAACATGGAGAAAACTAGGGGTGGTAAGCAAGCAAGGAGGGGCGTAGGAAATAGAGATAGAGGTACGAGACAAGGCACTCCTTCCAGTGCTCCAGACAACACACTAGCGAGCACATCGTCAGTCGCAGTCCCGTCAAGCCTGTTATCGCTTGCTTAGTTCTCTGTTCTTCAGTGGTTATCAGACCCTGCATCCAGCGGTTTTACCTCCTCTTCCTCTCAGTCAAGGCCACAAATGTCATCATCATCAGCCAAACCAACAAAAAACGGGCCGAATGTCACAACCCAATATCAACCATTCCAAAAAAAACGTATTCTGAAGAGCCTTTTATGACACAAGTGGTTGGGGTCAAAGGCAATCAAAAGTCAAGAACCAAAGAGGATGATTTTTTCCCTCTGACCAAATCGCTGATCCCCTCAGAGGAGGAAAGGGAAGGGCCTGGTCCGTTGGCGAAATACCGACGTTCAGCAAATCCCCTTGCAGTCCCTTGGGTTTTCTTCTTTTGCAGTTTTTGAGGAGAGATGGGAGGAAAAGGGTCACATTGAGATGAGACTAAAGGGGCAAAATTTCCCGAAAATTCATTTCGTTCCCCTTCCCCGAATTTCTGGGCAAAAATAACTCTTTCCGAATTATTTCGGGATAACACGAAAAAAAAAACAGCTATTTCCAGCTCAAGGGGGCTGCGGGGTGCTGTAAACTTGTGCCATGCTTAAAAATCGGGGGAGTTTGGTTTGGGTTTTCATACAATTTTTTGCTTTATAGACACGACATGACTTTCCCCGCTCTTAAATCGCTTACTAAAAAATTTCCCTTTGGGGCATTTAAGAGGGCAAAACTGAAAAAAAACTAAAGGGGGGAAAGTGCCTGAAAAGTCATGGCAGAGAAAGCAAAAAAAAAACAAGCTAGAGCTCGGGTGGCAACATTAATGACGACGTGGGGTGCGGGGGGCACCAAGCAGCATAGTCAGACAGGGAAATACATTCTGGAGGGGGCAAAAACGGAATGGGCACAGAGTGGCAAATGACACAGTGTGGAGGCCGGCGCACAGCAGAGGTCAACAGTGGCAAAAAGACAGAGTTGTAGGTCACAGCGCAGCGAGGCAACCGGGGGCACAATGAAGAGGTGTGGGTCACAGCGCAGCCACCCAGCACATGGTCAGACAGTGGCACAATGACATTCTGGAGGGAAAAAAACAATAGCCACAGAGGGGGGACAAGACAAGTGTGGAGGTCAGGCGCACCAAGACAGCATGAGGTCACATGGCACAATCAACATCCCGGAGGTGCCAAAAAAAACAGGGGAGGCCACGAGGACAAGCACATGGGGTCAGGGAAAAGGCACAAGGGTACAGAGTAAAGGGTGGTAGGCAAGGCAAGCCAAACCCCACACCCATGAGGTCAGCAGTGGGGGGGGGGCAAAATCACTTTTCGGAGGGGCAAAAACGGGATAGGCCAAAAGGTGGACAATGACACATGGGGAGGTCACGGCAGCAGCCAAGCAGCAGAAAGAGGTCAGACAGTGGCAAAATGACACAGTGTTAGTCAGGCAGCACCACACAGCCATGAGGTAAACATGGCACAAACATTCTGGAGGTGGCAAAAACAGGAGAAAAGGGGCCACCAGAGGGGACAAAAGACACAGTGTGCAGTCACGGCAGCACCACACCACCCTGAGGTCGGGCATGGCACAATACATTCTGGGGGTGGCAAAAACAGGAGAAGGCCAAGAGGGGACAATGCACAGGTGAAGGCAAACGCAGCACCCTGGGGCAGAAAATTTTAAACAATGGGGTTTCAGGGAAAAAAGGGGGGCCAAATACAAAAATTGGGAAAAAAAAGGTTCCCGGCAAAAAGAAAAAAGAAAACAGCATGGGGTCAACGTTGGGCACAATACTTTTGGAGTGGCAAAAACCAGGATTTGGCCCAAAAAGGGCACAATGACCAGTGTGGGTCACGGCAGCAGCCACAGCACAGCAGAGGTCAGGCAGTGGCACAATCACATCTGGAGGTGCAAAAACAGGAGTGGGCCACAGATGGCAAAAGACCATGTGGGGGTCACGGCAGCACCACACAGCAGCATGAGGTCGGGAAAAAAGGGCACAATCACATTCTGGGGGGCAAAAACGGAGTGGGCCAAAGGGGGAAAATGACACAGTGTGGGGTCACGCCAGCACCACAGCAGCAGCATGAGGTCAGGCAGG
This sequence comes from Phyllomedusa bahiana, assembly GCA_025379985.1. Classification (NCBI taxonomy): domain Eukaryota; kingdom Metazoa; phylum Chordata; class Amphibia; order Anura; family Hylidae; genus Phyllomedusa; species Phyllomedusa bahiana. The sequence goes on from JAODAL010005853.1 coordinate 29,996, forward strand.
GGCACAATCAAAATTCGGGAGGTGGCAAAAACAGGAGTGGGGCCACAGATGGGACAAGACACAGTGTGGAGGTCACGAGCAGCCCACGCAGCAGGGGTCAGACGGGGGCAAATGACCGAGTGGGAGGGGGGTCAATACCAGTCCCTGGTAAAGAGGGTTGGTGGCAAAGGGAAAACGGAAGCAATTTTTGGGGCATCGGGGGGTGGCGCATCAAAATAGTGGCTGAGAGGAAGTTTGAACCCAGACTCATTTCTCACATTTTTGGGGTAGGCGTCTGAAGCCAAAGGGCATTGGGTTTTGGGGAACCTGGCAATTTCCACGCCTGTTTTTCATCTTGACAAAGTCAGTTCGTTCCACTTTCCCTGGACAAGGGGGTTCTCCTTGGGTAACGAGGCCCCCGCCGACTGAACACCCCCCGACCCACACTATGGCTGGGCATCAGCTTCTCCACTTAAACTCGGAAATTTTGGGCCACACACCCATTTTGGCCCCCAGAGTCCAGGGGATCTTCTAACTGGGTGGCAAGTGCTGCCCAAGTACCCCCCGCCCCTTTTGGGTTCAGGTCTGCTCCAGGCCTGCGCTGCGGGCGACGCCCTCCTCACAAAGGCGGTGAAGGAACTGCTCATCTGACCCCAGACTTAGGTTGCTGCTGATGGACGGACTGCCCGACCCCCCCCACCTTCCCCCGGCAGCCGCGCATATACGTACGCTGAAGAACCCCCCGGTCAGCCCTTCAGAGGAGGGACGAGCCGCACAAGGCAGCGGCCAACTGATACGAGGTTTTTCCCATAGAATTTATTTGTCCTCCCTCTAAATAGCGGGGAAAAAAAGGCTCCCATTTTGGGGACCGGTAGCGAGGGTCCAATAGGGTGGAGAGCCAAAGTCCCCCTCTCCCGGGATGCTGACTATTGGGTGCACTCCAGGCAAATCACATCTGCGGGCCATCGCACATGACTCCCAGGGGCTCCCTGCCTCCATCTCCACTTAACTGGCACGGTGTTTGGGGGTCATCCCCTCTCTTCCCCCTTCCATCTACCTCCCCAGCTGCCCCCCTCCCTCCTCCTCTTTTTTGTCACCGGGGTAAAAAATCCACTCATTTCACCAACAATGCTTCTGCCCCAATTTCCTCCTCCTCCTTTTTCAGTCCCCAGGGGACTCAGTGGCCGTGAGATGTAGCCCCGCCAAAATCTCCAGTCCCCCCCAACAGTTTTTTTCAGCACTTTTTCCGGGACAAAGCAGGGAATGACGTTTTTCACCCTTTTCCGGCGACTGAACAAAAACTCCCCCTTTCTCGAATGGCCTCAACAAAGGGCAGGTTCAAGCATGAGCGCCACTGGCGACATCAAAGTTACACAGGAGAGTACTCCTGTCCCCGGGATCATAAAAAAAAACTTTAATGGCCTTTCTCTTTTTCAACAGTCGGTCCAACAGTCAGGCGGGAATTTTCCAAAAGGGGGAAACACGCATATCAGAGTGTTTTGGGGGGGAGGCCGTTCTCCGCTGCAACCGAGAGGGTTCCGGGTTTTTGTAAGAAGGATGAATGCATGCAAGTGCCATTTTCAGAATTTTCTAAAGATGGGTGGAAATTTTGGAACCTTTTCACACCAGATTGAACACTCCCAGCAGGGCGCAGGGCCCTCCCCCCTCGTGCGCGGACACCAGTTCCTCCCTTTGTCCGCCCCCAGGGTTCCCGATTTGCAGTTGCGCGAGAAACCCCCAAACTCGATTTCTTCTGTGACGGGGAGCATTCCTCCCGTTACTTCGTTCCCCGAGGCAAGCCAGGTGTAGAACGCGTGAAAAACCGCTGTGCCCTACACAGTGGTTGATGGAGCAGTACTTTGGAGGCTGAATGGTGGTGGTGGTGGGGGGGGGAGGAGGAGCGGACTTTTGCGCGGGACCGCATTTTGAAAAGGGGAGGAAAAGGGGCGTCCCCTGTCCAAGTTGTTGGGGTGCCTGGCCGGAAGCCATTCACCCATGGGCCGTAAAGGACATGTACGGGCCCCGACCGTAGTTACAGCTCCAAAAACCCCCCGCGCTGCTGCACCTTGGAAAAAACCCGATAAGCTCAAGGACTGGCCCACCTTTTTCTACATTTTTTATGAATGCTGGTATTTTCCCTTTTTTGGGGAAAAGAAAATACGGCTTTGGAACTCCCCATCCGGCCGGCACGCCAAAATTCTCTAAGGGTGCGATCCACCATTTGGGAAGGAGGGACTGCACACCAAACAATTTGGGACAGGAAAAAAATTACGGCCCCAGCTTCTGCCCTTGGAGGGTTGGACCTAGTTTCTCTTTGCAATCGCCCGCTAACGACTGCGGCGCCATGAGTACAAGGACAGGACATCGGCCGGAGAGATTAAAAGAGAAACCCCCTTCTCAGGGGTGGTGGAGTCTTGACGGCTGCAAGGGCAGCGTCCCCGGGGCTGCTGCTGCTGCGGTGCGGGATGGACCACCACATCTACCACTTTTCTCCCGGGAGGGGAAACGCGCATGTTTGAAGCAGGGCCGTGGGGGCCCCAAAGTTCCCCTGGCCACGATTCCTTTCTGCCCACAGATTTTTACATAACCCATATTCGGCTCCTCCGTGTCTTAGCAAAGAACTAAACCCAAACCCCCGAGTATCATTTTACCGCCCAACCCCGACGATGACATGGGGCCGCGCCTTCCCCTGAGCCACTGTGCCGCACTTTCTTGGACCTGCAACGGTTTTTTTACCCCCCCGGCCGCTTGGCTCCCACCCCAACTGCCCCATCCGCTACCACGGGGCCCCACGACCCACTTTCTGGCTGCGCCGCTGCCTGACCGCAAGCTGACGCCCTCTTCTCCTGACGATGAGAAGCCCTTCCTCACCCGGCTCCCAAGTCGGGGGCTAATCACATCTATTTTTGTTTCAGTACTGCGTCCCCCATCACCGGGCTTGGATCAAGAAACCCCTCACAACTACCTCCCAGCCACTCTCAACATCTATACTTGCCGCCTACTGCAAGAAGAAGGGGATATTGGGGGCCCCATTTTTTTTCGCTGCCAAATAGCTGCTGCTGCCCTCCTCAAATTTTTTTTTATCCTCGCAATGTGCCGCTAGCCCCCAACCAATAGTAATCTCTGGCTGAGGGGAAACCCGGGTGGGACGAGGCGGTTAGGGCAGGGGAGGGCCCCTGACCCGCCCCGGTCATGCCAACTAAGGGTTGGTGTCTGACGTTTCCCCCCGTCTTGGCGGGTTGTCAGATGTCTCTGGGGGGAAATGGATTACCATCAACCAACAAGAACCATTGGGGGTAGTCGGGACACGCCCTAGATGACAGCGCAGTTGTGGCCTCACCGAGTGACCCCTGTTTTGGACTCCCCTTGCTTTTGCTGCGACCTGGGCCTGCTCCAGGAATATTTGTGCCTCTGCCCTTGCAGGGAAGAGCCTACCACCTCCGTCTGACACTGTTTGTTTTAAAAGTACAGACACTGTTTTTAGAAGATATCTGTATATGAAAAATACCACCCGTATTTGACCCAAATGAACCCACTAAAAAGCTTGGGTAACCCTTGGAATAAATTGCGCTCCACAATGGAGGAAAAATTTTTCTTGTATGGCCGTTTTAAAAAAACTTGTATTTTACTGAAAAGTAAAGGCTTAATTAACCTTCGATAGAATTAGGGTACAGAATTTCTTTTGTGGGGGTGAAAAAAAAAGTTTCCCTTTTACTAGGGAACTCAAAAAATCTTAGTTAACCCCCTTGGGGGTAAATTGGCCAAAAATTGAGCCCCAAACCCAAACTACTAGCTTTGAACGTGTTTAAATGCGGTGTTTTTTTAAAGCCCCACCCAAAAAGAATAAAAATTTTAATTAAACCTTTTCTTTTGAATTAGGCTACAGGAAAAAATTTTATATTTTTCGGTGAAAATACGTTTTCCCTGGGGTCACCACAGCGAAAAACAACGCTTAAAAAACCCCGGATGTAAAAGCGCCAAAAAAATTGAGCCACCACAAAACTACTACTTTTTTGCGTGTTACAATGCCCGGGTTTTTTTTTTCGCCACAAAAAAAAGAGATAAAATTTTAATTAACCTTGCTGTAAATTTGGGTCAGGAAAAAAGTAAATATTTTGGGGGGTGAAAATGACGTTTCTTTTGGGGTCACCACAGCGAAAAACAACGCTTAATTAACCCCTGGATGTAAATTGCCCAAAGAAATTGAGCCACCAAAAACACAGCTTTTTAGGTGTTACAATCCGTGTTTTTTACCCACACAACAAGAATAAAAATTTTAAAAACCTTTGCTTTTGAATAGGCACAGAAAAAAGTAAAATTTTGGCGGGAAAATGACGGTTTTTTTGGAGAACCACGCTGAAAAACAAAGCTTTAATTAAACCCCCGGATGTAAATTTTGCCAAAGAATTGAGCACCAAAAAGAAAGTGTTTTTTGTAAAAATTTTAAAAAACCTTTTTTTTTCTTTTTTTTAAAAGAATTTTTTCACCAAGGAAAAAAAAAACCCCGGTTAAATCCCCCCTTGGATTTATTTCCTTTTTTTTAAATGTGGTGGTGAACCCCCAAAAAAGGTTTAAAAATGTAAGCAGCGCAGGACGCACACGGTTTCAAATCCCAAAACCCCAAAAATCAGAAATAAACTTAAGAAAGCATCCTGAGACCAGCTAGACACCCCCCAAAAAACGCTGTAAAAAAAACATTCTTCATTTAAAAATCAGCCGCGCACACCTTCCCTATCATACAGGAAGCGGTAGAGCTCCCCTCGCCCCCCGACTTATTAGTTGGGGGACGTCACAGAATCCCGCCGGTCTCTGATTGCTTCATCCCTGCACATTCATCACTATGCCCTTTTTCCCCCCCAGAGTCTTTGCCCCATGTAACGCCATGCTCGCCCATTTTATCAAAAGAAAAGCACACTTCGTTCACCCAAGTAACCCCCAAAATTCGACTTCTTTTTGAAACCAAGTTTTTCCTGAAAAATTTTAAAAAAAATTCCACTTCGTTGAAAAATTTGCACCATCCTAATGTGACTTTCGGATCCAACGTCTTTTTTTCAGCTGTGCGGCATCATCATGGAGAGGAGGGTGATATGGGGGGATGTCAATGCGGGTCCGCCTCAAAGGAAGGCATCGCACAAGTCCACTGACATTTCCCCCAGCCGTGGTCGTAGTGGCACGGGAAAAACCGGGACTTAGTTTTCCCATTGAAGAGGCCAAACCTGTGAACCTGGGGCCTTTTTTTTATCAACCTCAGATTTGCCGACTGAGTCAAAGCCGAATGCCCCAACGCCCATAAGGAAAGAATGAAAAGAGTTTAAGCACCCTGACGACACACGCAGAAAGCAAATTTCTTGAATAGTCCTTGAGAAAAAAAAGGGCCCCACAGGTCCTGGGCTTCCAACCACCATGACATGTCGCCCCCCCTCCCCGCCACTTCCCAAACCCAAGGCCTCGCTGACATGTGCCAGAGAACAGAGCAAGCACAATCCCCCTCCCAGAACTGTTGGCCGACCCCACCACAACCAGCCCACACCTTCCCCCTTTTTTCCCTAGTGTCCTGCATCCGTACAGCAGCCAAACCAGCAACCTCCCAAAGCCAAAAACCTAAATTTGGGATTTCCACTTTTGGCCTTAGAAATTTGTCTTTTTTCCACCTGGGGGAGCAAGGTTTTTCCCCCCCCAAAACCCGGCATGCCCCCAAAATTAATGCCATCCAGGCATTCTTCACCAAAAAACTGTCCCCCCCCCCTGGCACAAAACCTTGCAGAAAAGATCTCCACTGTTGGTGCAGACACATGGACAGTAAGCGGGCAAGGGCATTACATCTCACGAGCTCACGGGGGAGTTTTTTGAATGACATGCCACGGGGAGGGTCTCGGCCGACACTTTTCAACAATGCTGGGATGGGGCAAATCCGACCCAAACCTCGACAGTTTAAATCACTCCAAGAGAAACCCGGCCATTCTCAAATTTAATTTTTCGAAAACGTCAACACACAGGGCAAGAATTTTTTGTCACTCTTGCACTCAACCGACAATGGGTGGGGCTAAGAACCTGGCCCAGGGAAAGTAGTGTCGCAACGGGGGCAATCTCCTGCTGCCCTTTAAACGGTAGACTTACCACATCCCTTGCCTGAACCCTCATGAACCGGTTTTAAAAATTTCCAAGCGCTACCCCGGTCCCCTTTCTGTCTCTAGGGGAAGGGTTTGAGGGCTTAGCTCCACTTCCAGGTTCGCACCCTCTCGGCACGACTGCTTGCAGAGTGTCGCCCCCCCGTCAAAAAGCTGATATGTGATGGGGCAAAAACCGCCCGAATTCCACCCTCCACAGCCCCACGATTGTGGCAGCAGCATAATGCCATTGCAGTATGAAATCACATGCCTAAAAGCATGTTCGGACATCGGGGTTTTACCCATGGAGTGGAACAGGTGAAGGATCTCTGCATCTCCTTGGCAGTTTTTAAAAGGCCACCAAAATGTCAGTTGGGATATGCCCTTTGTCAGCTGACTGTCCTGGTTAATTTTTTACTGGAACCACGTAGGAAGAAAAGAGGAAGACCCGTCATGCCCCCGACCCCCGGGCTTTGGGGGATCCCAGCACTCACAAAAAGGGGTGCTTGGTGCACATTTCCTCAACAGACCCCCATAAGGCAATAAAAATTAACAGGATTTTCTGGGGACCACCCTCTTTTTCAAGGGTTTCAAAAACAAAAGCAAGCAATTTCCTTCCCCCCACAGAAATTGACAGTAAAGTAGGGGTTTTGAGACAATGCTTATTGACCAACCAGACATCTTTGCATCTTTACATTCCTCACTCAGGGGGGAACAACGTCCAATCGCGCACAAATGGCAAATACCGCAGCACAGCACTTGGCAAACCCACTTGGGGACAATTCCAATCGATTTAACCCCCCTCACCCCTCCTTCAAGGGGGGGCAGCATTCAGACAAACAGAACCACCTAAGACCATGGTCCATGCTACCTGGGCTCACATCAAAGTTTTTGGGCTTTGCTGGGCCCATTTAACTTTTGGTTCCAAACTGATGAAAGGCCTGGTGCTCGACCACCATAAAGTTTTATCCCGCCCACAGCCAAAGTATCCCCGAATCACTTCAGTACAGCTGGGGGGGTGATAACTGAAAAAACTAACCATCTTTTTTCCCCTGACAAGGGGCGTTGCATTTATAAAAATGAATCAAGCTGAATCTCCACATTTTGTTTTCCCCAGTTTTCCCCATGTCACTGACTCTAAACGTAGCACACTCTTGACAAAGTAAAAAAAACTTTTTTAAAATACACTACACTCAAGTCTTAGTTCCTGTCCTGCGCTTCTACAAATTGTATTCTCACTGTCAACAGCTAGATTTTAAAGTCTTTCGCTGAATTTATTTTGAAATAACCCACTGTTTAAAGACCAGATGTGCCGGGGATACATTTTTACCCTCCACCTGTACCTTCCCCAAATCTTTATTTTTTAAATGCCTCCACCTGTACTATCACCAAACGTACTGTTATCCTGAACCTCGATGTTTCCCATATGCATGTTCTTGCTGCCACCAATGGTACTGCCACCTAATCTTGTCGAACTGAAACCTCCATGTTCCACACTGCCATGTTCTCGCTGCCACCAACGGTACTGCCGCCTAATGTAGTGGAACCGGAACCTTGCTGTTCCCTACTGTCATGTTCTCACTGCCACCAATGGTACTGCCGCCTAATGTAGTGGAATGGAACCTCGATGTTCCCCATTGCCATGTTCTCGCCTCCACCAATGGTACTGCTGCCTAATTTTGTCGAACCGGAACCTTGATGTTCCCCATTGCCATGTTCTCTCTGCCACCAATGGATCTGCCGCCTAATCTTGTCAAACCAAAACCTCCATGTTCCCCATTGGCATGTTCTCGCTGCCACCAATGGTACTGCCGCCTAATCTTGTCCAACCGGAACCTCGCTGTTCCCCACTGCCATGTTCTCGCTGCCAGCAATGGTAATGCTGCCTATTCTTGTCGAACAGGAACCTCCATGTTCCCCACTGCCATGTTCTTGCTGCCACCATTGTTACTGCCGTCTAATCTAGTCCACTGCACCTCTTATAGCTACGCCCCTGCTTGCAAGCTGTCCTCATCTTTTCAGTTAGCCACTGAAAGGAATGAAGTATATTAGCCTTTCAATTTTTTTCTGTCACTCTTAGAGCCAAAATTTCTTCACTAAGTTGTTCCACGTATCCAGTTTACACTTCTGGATTGTAATTACAGCTTCTCCACACCTGCATAGGTTCCTCATTGGCATGTTCCCGCTGTCACCAATGGTACTGCTGCCTAATCTTGTCGAACCAAAACCTCCATGTTCCCCACTGCCATTGTACTTCAAAATAAACTTTTTGTGATCAAGCAAAATTCTTAACAGAAAATTTATCCAAAAGGGTTATGTTGTCCCAACAAACTGGTAAAAAACGCATAGAGTGAGAGCAGCAGATATGTCACAGAAAGACTGTTTGCTCCCCAAAAAGAACAAAATGATATCACATGATTTTAAAAGTCATTTTATCACTACTGTTTCATCCAAACATAAAGATTTTCATCAAGCTTTATCTAAACATTGGGGAATTTTAAGATCTGATCCCATTTTGGGACCAGTTATAATGAATAATCCTTGTATTACCTATCGAAGGGCTAGTACCTTAAAAAATATTCTAGTTCCATCCCGTCCAAGATGTATTTTAAATGTAGATAAAAAAGATGATAATGTTTTAGAAAATGGCATTTTTCCTTGTCTATTCCCCACCTGCAAGTGTTGCAATATATTACTTGCAGGGGATAGTTTCAGTTCAACTTCTACAAAGGAAAGGTTCAAAGTAAAAGCACATTTATCTTGCAATTCTTGTTATGTTATTTATTTATTTATTTCCTTGTAGTTGTCAAAAACAATATGTAAGAGGAACATCGACAAAATTATCACAAAGGATGAATAATCATAGATATAGTATAAAACATCCAAGCACTTTATACAGTCTTCCTCGCCATCTACAAGAACATTCAGATGGTGAATACCATCTTAAAATACAGCCTATTGATCAAATACCTTTTAATTTTCCTAATCGATTTCAAGCCCTAATTAACAAAGAAATGTTTTGCATTTTTAAGTTAAACACCCTTACTCCCTTTGGCTTGAATTATGCCAAGAAATTGATAAATTAATTAATGTATCTACATTACTTTTGAAAAAGATACATTTGGGATTACTATACTTCCCTCTTTATATATAAAAAAAAATGTGATTATGGACGCCCTATATCATGGGATATCTGTTTGTTAGTTGCATTGTGAGTTATTAGGAGCCATTGTTCCCCTGATGAAAATGACAAATGAGGGGGGAACCTCTTCGGGAAGTGCTGCCTTTAGCCAATTTTGGTGGAACCATCTTTTTCCCAACCAACGACCTTCCCAATATCTTGGAATTATAAACAAGAACTACTATCCCACAGAAAAATAATTCCTACTTCATACTTATCTTTTATTATAACATTTACTCTAAGGCTATGTTCACACGGCTTAACTGCGGGACATAATTAGGTCCCGCAATTACGCTGTGTGGCCGGGGGCGGGAGCGGGGGAGTGAGCGGAGGGCCGGCACTTCGCCGGCCCATAGACTTGCATTACTAGCAGCGCGTATACGCCGCTGGTAATTCACATGTCAATTATCTCCCCCCTCGGCGTATTCGACGAGCAGGAGAGGAGACGTAATCCATAGTTCTCTATGAGAACTGTGGATTACCGTAATGACTGGGCCGTTTTCAGCCCGAAATTTGCGCACTTTGGCGCGTAATTACGGAACGAAACATGGCCCATTTTAAGCTGTGTGAACATGGCCTAAAAGTACTTATATACAAAATAGACTACATATAATACTAAAATATAATACTGCAAACCAGGAGATATGTCCTAAACGGGGAACCCGCCCCGAAAAGAGCGACCCCGCAACCTGTCGACAATCCCCTGGTCAGAACCTCTTAAGGACCACTATTCATACTCAAAAAATTCGGCCTGTGCATACAGTCTAAATATACCAGAACCATATACATACATCAAAAACCAATACACTAGTGTAAGTATGAAAGCCGACACCAGTGCAATAAAGATAGTATAAAGAACTAACTATGCTTGGTATAATTATATAAATGTTACCATCGCCAAACGCGTTTCATCCTTATTAGGACTCATCAGTGGGGTCCAAATTTCTGTTTATATTGTAACATTTTTCAAAGTCCAATAATCACCATAAGCATATGTAGATTTCTATATGTCCAGGAAAGGTCTCCTGAGCAAATACAGGATAGGTGTTCCTCTTAGGGTGAGTCTACCCCATGTGTTCTAGTGTGATGTTATCCCAGTCATCCATCTTTTTCCCTTTAGATTTATCTGGTGACATACAGATTTGAATCAGTAAGGGTGATACCAGAAGTCTTGAGGGATAGTCATCATTAGTGATGAGCGAGTGTGTCAACTATCGTTATCGATTTGATAGTCGATATCGGGAATTATCAAGACGATTTCCGATAGTCGATAATAGATTGTCGCCGATGACCATTAAAGTCTATGGGAGAGGAACAACACCTTCATTCTTACACCCAAACAGGGCTGGAGAAGCTGGAATTAACATCCACAACAGTAAACTTGATACGTGCTACATCTTAGGCAAGACAATTAGGCAACAAGAGTCACAGAAAAAAAATCACAGACCATTCACTGTCCCTGTCTTGTACCACAGAATGACCCTTAAACCTGCATGACCCACAAATTAAAAAGTGCCAGAAGGCAGGATTATTTGAACCATCATTTTACTTGAACTGGACATTGATTATCCATGTCCTGGGCCCCAGCATGAGCCCCGAATCTGCATGACCCCCAGATTAAAAAAGTGCCGGAAAAAGGAGTCTTTGAACCACCATTTTAGTTGAACTGGACATTGACTATACATGTCCTGTACTACAGCATGACCCTTAAACACTGTCATTGAACCATATACAGAATATGAAGAAGTATGCCCCGAGGAAAAAGGAAGTCTTTGAACCATCATTTTAGTTGAACTGAACATTGACTAATCCACAATATCCTGTAGCCACAGCATGACCCTGCAAACCTTAGCATGACAACTCACAGATTAAAAAGTGCCGGAAAAAGGAGTCTTTGAACCACCATTTTAGTTGAACTGGACATTGACTATACATGTCCTGTACCGCAGCATGACCCTCAAACCTGCATGACCCACAGATTAAAAAGTGCCGGAAAAAGGAGTCTTTGAACCACCATTTTAGTTGAACTGGACGGACATTTCACTAGTAACCTGTACCTCCGGCCCAGCATGAGCCCCAAACCTGCATGACCCCCAGATTTAAAAAGTGCTGGAAAAAGGAGTCTTTGAACCACCATTTTAGTTGAACTGGACATTGACTATACATGTCCTGGGCAACAGCATGACCCTTAAACCTGTCTGACCCACAGATTAAATAGTGCCGGAAAAAGGAGTCTTTCAACCACCATTTTAGTTTCACTGGACATAGACTATCCCTGTCCTGGACCACAGCATGACCCTTAAATCTACATGACCCACAGATTAAAAAGTGCCGGAAAAAGGAGTCTTTCAACCACCATTTTAGTTGAACTGGACATTGACTATATCTGTCCTGGACCGCAGCATGACCCTTATATGTCTGAACCACAGATTTAAAAGTGTCGGAAAAAGGAGTCTTTCAACCACCATTTCAGTTAAACTGGACATTGACTATCCATGTCCTGGACTGCAGCATGACCCACAAACCCGCACAGGTGCCCTTATGGACCATCAGCAGAAAATTTCGTAATAAGAAATAAACTATATTAAAAACAACTCGTTTTCCATTACTGCTGCTGCTAGAGCTACTTGCCATTCTACTGGTGACATTGTTCCACCGTGACATTAGAATGTGAAGTAAACGAAACAGATGTCCCCAGTTGGTCAACAAGGCCTGTCTGAAAATCCTTCATTCTACTGTCAAGTGGGTTGGAGGAAATTACTGATCAAGGCGGGTGAGGCTGTAAACGTGGATCACGCAGGTTCAGCTGGCAGGGCCGGACTTACAGTGGGAGTGGTGAGAGCAAGGGCTGCCGTCCGTCATCTATTAGCACGCAGGTTCAGCTAGCAGGGCCCGAGTTACAGTGGTGTGTCTCAAGTAGCAGGGAGCCCGAGGCAGGGGGCCGTCCGTCATCCATTAACATGGCAAAAAATGCCCTTATGACGCAGCATCGAAAAGAGTCGTGCTAAAGCAGAGTGCGGAAGCGGAAGTGTGAGCTCAGACCTCCAGCCTTCTTCAGTACACAGTCAAGACCTGGGTAGCGCTAGAGGAATTTCTGCCTCTTCGAGAGCGCTTGCCCCTCCGTATGAGTGCGGACCAATTGAGCTTCACTTGGAAATGCTGGTGGTTGACGCTCCTGTTTCACCCAGGTGCCCTTTTTCTTGACATTCTTTTTCTCGTTTTACTCAACGTGTTGGAGGAAATTGTCTCTGTTCTTGGGGTGGCGAATGTGCTTCATACACCATGTCCTCTGAATAACCTACATCTGTTCAAGTCTTCCTGTACCTCCCTTGTACAATTCAGAGGAATATTTGTAACAGCTATTTTGTACATGCAAGTTTTTTAGTAGTTTAATTCTAGAAAACACATTTTTAAAAATAGGATGGAATCCCACCACGTCTTTGTTTCTCTTTTTTTTTAATTGTATTAAATGGGTTGTCTCACTACAGGGATTGCTAGCTATGTTAAAGATCTTGCAAAAACAAGTCATTTTGCAATATGTGTCCATTAACAGTGTCCTACCTATTCCTGTTTTTGACAGCACCATCACCCTTGAGCCACTCTTGGCAATTGTGAAGAACAAATGTCTGTTAGAAACCACACTTTTTAGAATAGGACCTGTAGTATAGCTGCATTTCACAGCAACATACCCCCAAAATTCAAAACATGACCCTTGAGCCACTCTTGACAATTGTGAAGAACAAATGTCTGTTAGAAACCAAATTTTTTTTATAATAGGACCTGTAAAATTGCTGCATTTCAAAACAGCATGACCCAAAAAATTATAAAAATGACTTCTCAGCCACTGTTAAAATTTTTAAGGGAGAAATGCCACTTAGAATCCACATTTCTGTTCCAAAGGACCATGATTATAGCTGTCTCTTACAGCAACATGCCCCCCAAAAATTATAAAAATGACTTCTCAGCCACTGTTAAAAATTGTGAGGGAGAAATGCCACTTAGAAGCCACATTTCTGTTCCAAAGGACCATGATTATAGCTGTATCTCACAGCACCATGACCCCAAAACCATTGACAATGCAAAAAATTCTAAAGATAAAGTGAGTAAATGGAATACGTTTTTTTCATGAAACCTTGGTGTCTTTTACAGTGTCCTCACAGCAAAACCAGCAAAATGAACTTTTTGGAACTGAGAATAAAAATTGCAGTAAGAAATGATCATTTAAAAAAAAAGTTTTCAAGGGGACCATTTCTTTTGGAGGAGGAATGTGAAGTAGACCGGCAACTAATCAGTGACCTCGGCAATTGGGGCCACAACATCATCAGAGATCCATGCCTGAGTCATCTTGATGAAAGTCAAATGATCCACATTATCTGTGGAAAGCCAGATGCGTTTGTCTGTAATGACTCCTCCAGCTGTGCTGAAGGTCCGCTCAGATATGACGCTGGCTGCTGGGCAGGACAACACCTTTATGGCGTGGCCAGCGAGCTCGGGCCATTCATCCATTTTGGATACCCAGAAGTCGATTGGGTCCAGAACACATCCAAAAACATCGGTGTTGAGACGCAGATAGTCGTGCACCATGATCTTAAGCCGGTCTCTGTGTGTTGTATGTGTGCCCTGCATTACATGCGTTGGTGAGGTGGTAAATAAAGATTGCCAGAGGTCACCCATTAGGCTTCTGCCACAATGCCTGCTGCTGCTGCCGCCGCTACGGCTACTTGGCACTCTACTGCTATTACGTTGCTGACGTTGTTCCACTGTGACATTTGAAGAACGTGAAGCAGACGCAACAGATGTCTCCAGTTGATCAATCAGCACTGTCTCCAATTCCTGCATTTTACTCTCTATTTGGGTGGGGGGAAGGAAAGTGCTGAGTTTTGCTTTGTACCGGGGATCAAGGAGGGTGGCCACTCAGTAACTGTTGTTCAGTTTGATGGCCTTAATGCGAGGATCATGTTGGAGGAAATGGAGCATCCAAGCACTCATGTGAGAGATGGAGCCTTGATTTCCTAAGCCTATGGGTCGAGGGGCACTAGAAAACTGATCTTCCTCATCTTCCTCCTCCGCCTCAAATTCACGCCAACCTCTTTCCAAGGCAGGGACGTCGGTAACATCGGTGTCCAGGGATACCTCCTCCTCCTCCTCTGCTTCCTCCAGCACAACTTCAACACAGCCCTGACTTGCCTCAGATGATGCACCCTGAGAGCTGAGGCGCCGCCTTGCAATAGCCCTGGACCCCAAACCACTGCCTAACGAAGACCGCTAAAATTGTGAAAATGTCGGGCCTTCTGGATTCGATGGAGAGAAAGGCTCCGTGTCCGCATCTGTGTCCGTCTCCTGCTCCGTCGCTGGTGGGACCTGATGTTTCAGAGTGTCCAACGATCGTTCCAGAACTAAGATCACCACAATGTTCATGCTGACAAGGGCATTGTCCGCACTGACCATTTTGGTGGCTTCTTCAAAACTGGCAAGGATGGTGCAGAGCTCTCTCACCTGCCTCCACTCTCGGTGGCTCAACACCCCAAGGTCCGCACTGCTGCTTGTCAGGCCATGTGTCACTTCGTACTGCGTAATGGCATTGCGCTGCGGCCACAATCGCTGGAGCATGTGGAGAGTGGAATTCCAGCATGTCGCCACGTCAACAATGAGACGGTTGACGTGGAGGCCGAGCTGACGCTGCAACGCAGCCAGGCGGGACGAAGCAGGGTGCGAAGGGCGTAAGAGTGAGCTCAGACCTCGAGCCTTCCACAGCAGGCAGTCCAGACCCGGGTAGCGCTTTAAAAATTTCTGGACGAAAAGGTTCATGACATGTGCCAGGCAAGGGATGTGCTCCAGCCTACCGATCTTAAGGTCGGCCAGCAGATTTCGACTGTTATCTCACACCACCTTGCCTGGCACAAGGTTCTTGTCACCCAGCCAGCGCTCGGTCTCGTTACGAAGAGCCGTCCACAGCTCCTGACCTGTGTGTTGATGGTCTCCAAGACAGATTAATTTCAACACGCCCTGGTTTCTCTGGGCACGTGGTGCCACCAGAGGACCTTGGGGGAAAGAACCCTGCACCATCTCTGCGGTTTTGAAGAGCGTACGCCGAGCCTGAGAGCCACCGGAGACATCCACCCAGCTCACACAGTGAGCTGTCACAGAGATATAGCGGCCTTGGCCGTGCTTACTAGTCCATGTGTCGGTGGTCAGATGGACTTTGCCGGACACAGATGCAGACAACGCACTTGAAATTTTAGATGACACGTGGCTGGCCAGGGCAGGGACGCCTTTTCTGGCAAAGAAATGCCTGCTCGGCATCTGGTATTGGGGGCAGGCAAGGGCCATGATGTGGTGGAACCCATCTGTGTCCACCAGACGGAAAGGCAACATTTCCAAGGCCAAAAGCCTGGCAATGCCGACATTCAGGCTTTTGGCTTTGGGATGGTTTGGGTTAAAGTGTTTCTTCTGCTCCCAAACCTGGTATACAGAAGACTGGCTGCTAGACTGACTGCTGAACTGCGTGCAGGTCGTCAAACTGGTGGAAGGAGAAGGGGTAGGATGGGTCTCTGGTGGTGCTGGTGGTACTAGGGCGACGGTGGAGGCTGAAGCGGAGGCTGATCCCTGATCATGACTCTGAGAGACATGGGCAGCTGAGGAACTCTTGGTGATGGTGGAGAAAGCGGAGACAGAGGGTGTGACAGTGGTTGGAAGCCCGGCATCGGTGTGGCCTTTTTTTTGCCAAGTATTCCCTCCATTTCAACTCATGTATTTGCAGCATGTGACTAGACATGTTGGTGGTGGTTAAACACCTAAGATTCTTCCCTCTACTGATGCGTTTACGGCAAAGGCGGCATATGACATCGCTGGGTGAATCAGAGGCTTGCTCGAAAAAGGCCCAGGCTTGAGAGGTCCTGGACCTTTTCGACGGCGATAAGCAAGGAGTGGTGTTTCTGCTGACCGTGGGTGGCGGAATCATCTCAGCGGACTTCTGCGACCGCCCACTCCCTTTTCGAGGCGGATGCCGTACTGACACTACCCCATCGTCTTCCTCCTCGTCCAGTGATGAAGCGCTCGCAAGCAAATTCTGCTGAAAAGACCACGTTGGATCCGCAATGTTGTCATCATCATCATCAACACAGGTGACTTCCTCGTCCTGACATTCTGCATCCAGGAGCTGCGGGCTACAAGCAACAGGCACTGCAAGGCATTGCCGACCGCCCGGGATTTTTGCCGATTGACCGGCTTCCTTCTCCTATGGCATCAGCGATTGGGCGTCAAAGCAGACAAAATCATCCTCTTTGGCCTCTTGATCTTTTAACATGCCTTCTGACCCCAACCGCATTTTGTCATCAAAGAGGTCTTCAGAAAATGGATTATCCACAGTGGTGGGTACACGAGTTGATATTTGGGCTGCCTTCGCTTCATGTTGGACGGATGCTGACGATGATGATGACGACATTTGTGGCCGTGACTGTTAGGACGAGGAGGTAAGACTGCTGGATGCAGGTTGCATTAACCACTGAAGAACAGATTGGCGACGCTGTTCGTTACTGAGATTCACAGGGCCCTGACCCAGCGATGACAGGCCTGACGGTCCTGCAACCGACGATCCGCCTCTACATCCATGTCCTACACCCCTCTTTGCTCGCTTACCACCTGCGTTTCGCTCCTTGCTCAGAAAGATAAAAATTTAAGACGGTATGGAAGAGTTTTTGACAGCCTCTTGTTGAGAGACGGCAAATCACAGCTATTCTTAAATCCCTCTAATTTCCTACAGCCAACTAGGATTAGAAACGGAATTGTTTATAGCGAATACCTGTGAAATGCGGTCTGGTGGAAGAACCGTAAGACAAAATCAACAGTGTTCTTCCTTCAGTCCCAGGGATTTACAACTGCCCAGTAGGACTAGGAATTGATAGTTTTCAACAAAATATCATACAAGTGCGCTATCTGCGCCAAACTGAGATTCAACGAGCGCAACAAAACTATTCAGAAGTTACACGGATGAGAAGTTTTTTGAAGCAATGACAAACGAGAACAGTTGCTAGAAAATTTTTCTATCAGAATTGTCGTACAACGTGGCTATTCGAAAAAAAAACTAGGGCCGCACGACGTGCAATACAGCTATTTAAATGTTATACGGATAATAAACGGTGGTTTTTGCACCAATGAAATACAACAGCAGTTACTACAACATTTCTGTATTCAAATTTAAGTACAAGGTGGCTCTTTGAACAAAACTGGGCCGCACAAAGTGAAATACAGCTAATTAAATGTTATATGGATAAGAAAAGGTGTTTTTTGCACCTTTGAGTTACACCTGCAATTACTAGCAAATTTCTGTATCCTAATATAAGTACAAGATGGGTCTTTGAACAAAACTGGGCTGCGCCAAAGTGAAAAAAAACCTAATTAAAATGTGTACGGATAATAAAAGGTGGTTTTTGCTCCTATGAAATACACTGCAATTACTAGCAAATTTCTGTATCGTATTAGTACAAATGGTCTTAACAAAATGCCGCGCCAAGTGAAAGACAAATTAAATTGTACAGAAAAGTGGTTTTTTGCACCTACGAATAATGCAATACTACAAGTTTCTATCGTTATAAGTACAAGATGGGTCTTTGAACAAAAATGGCCTGCGCCAAAGTGAAAAGCACCTAATTAAAATGTGTACGGATAATAAAAGGTGGGTTTTTGCACCAATGAAATACAACAGCAGTTACTAGAAAATTTCTGTATCCTAATGTAAGTACAAGGTGGGTCTTTGAACAAAACTGGGCTGCACAAAATAAAAGGTACTATTTCACCTCAAGTGCGAGGTGTGCTGGCCAAAAACTGGTAAAAAAAAAAAAGTAATTTCAATGCAGGTTCCACGCAGAGTCTGGGCTGCACAATATACGCTCTCCTTCCAAATGTCTGCCTGCCTGCCTGCCTGTCTGTCTGTGTTCACCCCCCCCCCCCCCTCCAGCGGCTGTACAGCACTAGATGCTTCTTTAAAAGTCTCAACCTAACTAACTAAGAACTGATATTCTCTAATCTACCTATGTTCTAATGTTAACAGCTACAAGTATAGTTGTCTGTGTGAACAAAGAGAACTGTGTCTCTGAGCTGAGCTCTAACACACGTCCTACTCTAATGAGGCACACTGACACACTGATGCTGAACAGGAAGGGCTGTTCTATGCAAAACGAGGTCATGTGATTTTTCCAGCCAATGACAATCATACACATCACAGTCATGACGTCGCACACCCAGCTCACCCTGCTTTATGCTCTAAGCTGATTTACTGGCCGCCAAAATGACAGGAAGCGCCGAAAATGGCCGATAGTAATAGATTATGCGCATATTCTCACCTAAAATATCGCGTGATCGGAAATTTCTGATCAACCTAAAAACCGTGCCGATTTCAACTTTGTCGATTATAATCGCTCATCCCTAGTCATCATGAGTGGGGCCATCCTTTTTGGGGCGACGAGCCCGCTATTTGAAAAGGAACACCTTTAGGGGCATTGTAGGGTGAGACTTATAGGTTTCACCAAGCTTGCTTTTCATTTGTCAATGATCCCCTGTAGAAGGGCAACAGTACTGTGAGTAGGCATAAACTGATCCTTCTTTTGTATATTATCTCTGACTACATTATCGTCCATTTTGCCCAGGGCACTTATTATCTTTTGATATTTTTTTGGGATGTATAATTGACTGAATATCGGGTGTATATGTCGACTGAAAAGGGCTATTTTAAATGTTCGAAATAAAATATGTTCTATTGGGGTTTTCTTTCTCTGTGACTCTTATCCGAGAGTGAGAAGAGCTGAGATCTGTGATATATAGGAATATATGGTAGAGGGAAAGAAGCTGAGCTCTGTGATATATAGGAATATATGATAGAGGGAAAGAAGCTGAGCTCTGTGATAAAGTTATATGATAGAGGGGAGAAGCTGAGCTCTGTGATATATCAGGTTACATGATAGAGGGAGAGGCTAAGCTCTGTGATATATAGTGTTACATGATAGAGGAGAGAAGCTGAGCTCTGTGATATATAGGGTTATATGCAGGGGCGTAACTAGAGAAGCCAGGGCCCCAAAGCAAACTTTTGGATGGGGCCCCCTACTCCCCCCCTCGCCCACCTCCCTGACCACGAACATTTACCAGGACATGCTGTTAGATAATGTAGATAATACAAGGGGCAAATACCTCACCATACATATCCCCATCATACTGCTACCAAACAACTCCACTATACCAAAACCAACCTTACCAATAACACTTCTACAGATGGATCTGTTTAGACCGCCAGAAATTGACCTCAAATTACCACCAAATAGTGACTGAATAATACCCCTACACTATTACTGATCAGTACACAAAGACCAATAGTACCACCATAAAGTGACCATATAGAGGTATATACTAGTGTACACAGGCTCTGCAGACTGTATATAACCACAATACAGTGACCATATAGTGATAGCTACAGTGTACACAGGCTTTGTAGACTGTATATTACCACCATACAGTGTCCATATAGTGGTAGACACCAGTGTACACAGGCTCGGCAGACTGTATATTACCTCCATACAGTGACCATATAGTGGTAGACACCAGTGTACACAGGCTCTGCAGTCTGTATACTACCTCCATACAGTGACCATATAGTGGCAGGTACCAGTGTACACAGGCTCTGCAGTCTGTATATTACCTCAATACAGTGACCATATAGTGGTAGACTCCAATGTACACAGACTCTGCAGACATAAGTGATTAAAGTGTATTTACATCTTGTGACTCACAGGTGACGTCTCTCTGACGAGTCGTTGACTTTCCCCTTTGTTCTGCATCCAGTCCAGGCCTCCATGATGATAACATCTCCCGACCACTTGTCCCTGCAGATTTAGACACAAATATCTTAGAATCCTGACTTTTCCAGCACCTGCCCCCCTTGCTATATGGGGACCATTTAGGCAGGCAGGGTTTAGATAGGCTATATGGGTCCCCAGATAGGCAAGGTTTAGGTAGGCAATAGAGTCCCCATATAGGCAGACAGGGTTTAGGTAGGCAATAGAGTCCCCATATAGGCAAGCAGGGTTTAGGTAGCTATAGGGAGCCATACAGGTAGACAGGGGTTAGGTGGGCTATAGGGGCCATATAGGTAGGGTTTAGGTAGCTAAAGGGGCCCCATATAAGTAGACAGGCAGGCTTCGGGGGCTATATAGGTAGGCAAGCTTTAGGGGGCTATAGGGGCTATATAGGCAGACAGGCTTCACGGGGCTATAGGACTATTCAGGCAGGCAGACTTAGTGCTATATCGGCAGGCTTTAGGGGGCTATAGAGGCTGGCCTGGTGGGGAACTATGTCGGCAGGTTTGGGGGGGGACTATGTAGGCAGGCTTGGGGAGAGGCTATATAGGCAGGCTCTGGGGTATATAGGAAGGCTCGTGGGTATATAGGTAGGCTGGGGGGCTATGCAGGAAGGCTACGGGGCTATGCAGGCAGGCTGGGGGGTATAAAGGCAGGCTGGGGGTATAAAGGCAGGCTGGGGGGGATATAGGTAGGCTGGGGGGATATAGGTAGGCTGGGTGGCTATGCAGGCAGGCTGGGGGCTATGCAGGCAGGCTGGTGGGTATATAGGCAGGCTGGGAGTATATAGGCAGGCTGGGGGCTATGTAGGTAGGCTGGGGGGAACATAGGTAGGCTGGGGGAATATAGACAGGCTGGGGGGCTATGTAGGCAGGCTAGGGGGAATATAGGCAGGCTTAGGGGGTATATAGGCAGGCTTAGGGGGTATATAGGCAGGCTTAGGGGTATAAGAACTTAGGGGGCATATAGGCAGACTTAGGGGGCATATAGGCAGACTTAGGGGGTATATAGGCAAACTTAGGGGGTATATAGGCAGGCTTGGGGGTATATAGGCAGGCTTAGGGGGTATATAGGCAGGCTTGGGGAGTATATAGGCAGACTTAGGGGGTATAAGGCAGGCTTGGGGGTATATAGGCAGACTTAGGGGGTATATAGGCAGGCTTGGGGGGTATATAGGCAGGCTTGGGGGCATATAGGCAGATTTAGGGGGTATATAGGCAGGCTTGGGGGTATATAGGCAGGCTTAGGGGGTATATAGGCAGGCTTAGGGGGTATATAGGCAGGCTTGGGGGGTATATAGGCAGGCTTGGGGGGTATATAGGCAGACTTAGGGGGTATATAGGCAGGCTTGGGGGTATATAGGCAGACTTAGGGGGTATATAGGCAGGTTTGGGGGTATATAGGCAGACTTAGGGGTATATAGGCAGGCTTGGGGGTATATAGGCAGACTTAGGGGGTATATAGGCAGGCTTGGGCGTATATAGGCAGGCTTAGGGGCAGGTAAAATAAGAAATAGTTTACTTACCTCGGTCCACGCTCCCCCGATGCACAGAGGCTGCAGCGCAGGCAGCGCGGTGATGTGATGTCACCGCGTGCGCCCACGTGATCACAGAGAGCCGGCAGGGGAAGTTGCAGAGCGGTGGCGCACTGCTCTGCTATCTCCGGGCAGCACTGCCTCTGAACGCTCGGGCCGAAGGGCCCAGGCGTTCGGAGGTAGCATGCGCCGGAGCCCGCAGCTCTGCACCCGCCGCAGTGAACTATTATGTTCACTGCCAGCGGACCCAGGAATGGGTAGCGGACGCGGTAGCAGCTGCCCCGGGGCATGGGCCCCCTAAGAGCACAGGCCCCAGGGCAGCTGCTTTGTCTGCTACCCCGGTAGCTACGCCCCTGGTTATATGATAGAGGAGATAAGCTGAGCTCTGGGATATATAGGATTATATGATAAAGGAGAGAACCTCTGTGATATATAGGGTTATATGATAGAGGAGAGAAGCTGAGCTCTGTGATATATAGGGTTATATGATAGAGGGAGAGGAGCTGAGCTCTGTGATATATTGGGTTATATGATAGAGGAGAAAAGCTGAATTCTGTAATATATAGGGTTATATGATAGAGGAGAGGAGCTGAGCTCTGTGATATATAGGGTTATATGATAGAAGAGAGAAGCTGAGCTCTGTGATATATAGGGTTATATGATAGAGGAAGAGAAGCTGAGCTCTGTGATATATATGGTTGTTTGATAGAGGAGAGAAGCTGAGGTCTGTGATATATAGGGATATATGATAGAGGAGAGAAGCTGAGCTCTGTGATATATAGGGTTATATGATAGAGGAGAGAAGCTGAGCTCTGTGATATATAGGGTTATATGATAGAGGAGAGAAGCTGAGCTCTGTGATATATAGGGTTATATGCAGTGTCGGACTGGGGGGTCTGGGGCCCACAGGGGAGTTGATCTTGGGGGGCCCACCCTACTGTACATGAAAATATTACCGGCCTCTCGGACATAAATGCGCCCATTTTACCACATAATACAGTGTGCAAAACAGAACTGTATTGCGTAGTATAATATCAGGTTAGTCACACATTTGTCAGTCTAACATATCATAGACACAGGGCTAAGTAGCTCCATCCCTATCCCCCTCCACCCACATACAATATCCCCCTCCACGTTTCCCTTGGTCACGCACCTCGCCACCTTCTAAAATAAACACCAGTAAGAAAGTTAAAGTCTAACTCCTAATCACAGCGTCAGGTGTTCCCTCACTCTTACAATCAGGAACACATGTACGCTGCCACTATACCCGCGCCGATATAACCTACAACACTGCTATATGGAGACCACATAGTGGTCCGACACCAGCTCAGGTCACCATCACATTACAATATAAAAAATAACCCCTGAAATCAGGGACTCACCGGAGATGTCTTATCTGATGAGTCGTTCTCTTCTCTCATGAGTCGTTCTTATTACCTTTTCTTCTGCATCCGTTCCACACCGCCATGATGACTTGTCCCGGCCACAACTCATCCCTGCAGAAATTACACACAAATATCTTAGAATCCTCAATTTTCCAGCATCTCTTTACCTATTCCCACCTCTGTACAAACTACCCAGGGGTGGGAGAGCGGGTACAAGCCATAACTTAGAGGCCTAGTATCCTAAGGGGCTGGAAGGTGGGGAGAGGACTAACCCCCTGGAGATAATGCTACAACTATGGGCTGCTGCCCTCTCAATTATATTACCAGGTAGGTAGGCAAATGGGCAAGGTCCCAGGTAACTAGATAGGCCCTATTTAGGTAGGTAGACTCTCGCTGGATAAGTTGGTAGGCCAGCCCCAGGCAGGCTGGTGGGTACCTAGCCACCTGAGGCTAGGTAAATAGCCCCCAGGTAGATAACCAGGTAGATAAGATAGGCTACAGTTAGGTTGGTGGACCCCAGTTAGGTAGGCTGTAGGTAGGTGTTGGTGAGTCCCAATTAGTTAGGCTGTAGGTAGGTGGTTTCCCCCAGTTAGGTAAGCTGTAGGTAGTTAGGGTCCCCTTTATATAGGCTGCAAGCAGTTAGGGTACATAGGTAGTATACAGGCAGTTAGGGCTTCCCTTGAAGTAGTATACAGGCAGTTAGGGCCTACTTTAGGTAGTATACAGATAGTTAGGGGTCTCCTTTAGGTAGTATACAGGCAGTTAGGCACCTCCTTTAGGTAGTATACAGGCAGTTAAGGCCTCCTTTAGGTACTATACAGGCAGTTAGGGGTCTCTTTTAGATAGTCTACAGGCAGTTAGGGCTCCTTTAGGTAATATACATGTAGTTAGGGGCCTCCTTTAGCTAGTGTGCAGGAAGTCAGGGCCCCCCTTTAGCTACTGTGGAGGTAGTCAGGGCCCCCTTTAGTATTTAGGTAGTCAGGGCCCCCTTTAGGCAGCCAGGGCCCCCTTTAGTAGTCAGGGCCCCCTTTAGATAGCCAGGGCCCCCTTTAGATAGCCAGGGCCCCCTTTAGGTAGCCAGGGCCCCCTCTGGTAGTCAGATCCCCCTTTAGGTAGCCAGGGCCCCCTTTAGATAGCCAGGGTCCCCTTTAGTAGTCAGGGTCCCCTTTAGATAGCCAGGGCCCCCTTTAGATAGCCAGGGCCCCCTTTAGTAGCCAGGGCCCCCTCTGGTAGCCAGGGCCCCCTTTAGTAGCCACGGCCCCCTCTGGTAGCCAGGGCCCCCTCTGGTAGCCAGGGCCCCCCTTTCATTAGTCAGGGCCCCCTTTCATTATATGATTTGGAGCAGGATTTCTGAGTAAAAGTAAAGAAAATTCTGCATAGACTCCTTAAGAAACAGTCGAAGCTCCACTTGCCTTGCCCACCTACAGTGATTGATGGAGCAAACTGTCAATCACTGTATGGGTATGTTCACACGGCGTAATTGCAGCGCCTACAGTAAGGCCTCGTTCACACGGCTTATTTTGCCGCGGATTGGCGCCGTACTGCGCGCCGGATTTGCACTTCAGTACGGCGCCAATCCGCGGCAGCAATTACGGTAATCCACTGCTCTCATAGAGAACAGTGGAATCCGTCGCTCCTCCCCGCTCGGCGAATCCGCCGCGGGGGGAGAAAGTGACATGCACATTATTTACGGCGCATTGTCTATGGGGCCGGGAGCGGCGCCCCCGCCGCGCCCCGGCCCCACCCCCGTCCCGCCCCTTATTCACGCTGAATTTGTGAGCTCAATACGGCTCACAAATCCGTCGGGAATAAGCCGTGTGAACTCGGCCTAAGGGTGTTTTGGGAGTTGCATTGACATACATTACTCACGGCGCGTAATTGCCGCGAATAATTGACTTGTCACTTATTGTACGCGCGGGAGGACGAGGCGTAATCAATAGTTTTTTACCGTAATTGCGGGGCACATTGCACATTGAGCGCAATACGTGGCGAAATACGCAGGAAAATAAGCCGCGTGAACATCCCTTATGTGGCTGGGGATCAGCAGTAGTTTCACTTTCAGTTTCATTTCTTTTTCTCTACTTTGTACATAGAAATCCTCAGGCTACCGTTTTAGCTTCTAGTTTACAAACACGTGGCCATTTCTGAAATTCCTCATGGAGAAGTACACATAAATTGCTGATTTACTATGTGCGACTAGAAAGTAGCCTCCTATTGTATAAACTAAGCCAATACAAGATCTAATGAAAGTCATCAGCCAAGCTACAATGGGAAATGCTGAAACATTTGTCTATTAATCAGATTTTTAGTCTGTAGTTCCAGCACTATTCCTCCGTAATATATATTAAATCAAATGTAATATCAGATTTAGGGCTCATGCACATGGCTGTATTTCAATTTTGTTTTGTATAGTCTATAATAGGAGTCTTGATCTCACCTCAGTCCTGTTTTCTTGGTTTCACTTTGAATTCAGGGGCATGTTTACTGGCTTCCACTAGGCTGAAGGAGATAGTGTTGGCAGCCTATCATGAGAGATGGCACAGGTCTGTAGCCCATACAAGAGGGGATATCTCAGAATAGGCAGGACACTGTTAATTTTACATGTATTGCAAAGTGACTTGTTTTTGCAAGATCTTTAACATAAAAAGCAATTTGTGTAGCGAGACAACCCCTTTAAGGGTATGTTCACAGGGACGCTGTTTTGGCATTTATTCCGCCCCCAAAATAGCATAAAAATTTACTAAGAACACCCCCAGTTCATTTTCCTTGATTCACATGTAAAACCGCATCATAGTTCATACAACACAGCCTTTACGCGCGTTTTATTCACTTATTTTGCTGCTTCCAACTCTGAAAAATAAGTGACATGTCAATTCTTGATTCGTTTTCCATGAGTAAAATGCCCATGGGAATCAATGGAGAGCTTCAAAATCTCGTCTGAAACCTTATCCACAAGTGTGGTGCTTTTAGTGGTAAATCCCGGGGTAAAAACCTCATCAAATCCTCGTCAAAAATTCAACTGAAAACTGCTGCATATGAGGTGGTTTTCAAACAAGTTTTTTGTATGAAAACTGTCTAGGTCTAAAACTCACTTTGTTGCCCATAGCAACCAATCAGAGCGCCCCTTTCATCTCATATAGTGCTTTGGAAAAATTAGAGGGGCGCTGATTGGTTCCTATGGGCACCAAAGTGAGTTTTAGACCTTGACAATTTTCATACATGTGACCCTAAGTGTCCAAATCAGCCATGTGAACGTGTCCTTATTATACCTCCGTATGCCTCTGATTTTCTATGGAATGGTCCTTTTTATCAGATGCTGTATGTTACGAGTAGCGGCGCAGTCCACAGTCCGGGCTGCGGGCCTACTTGTTTCCCCGTGCCCCCTCCCCCCCCCCCCCACCCACCGTGCATCTGGACTGAGCCCCGCCACGGTCTGCATGTCGGGCCGCGGGCGCACTTGCTCCCTCGGGCGCAATTCCTTACCTGGCCGCGCTCCTGCTTCCCCACGTCTGTCTGGCCAGCTGGTGCGCGTGGCCCGCTCCTTAGGGGAATTACTTGCGCCATTTCGTCTCCGCCCGGCAGGACAACTGGTCCAGCTTGCTACTCTGGGCGGAATTCTCTTATAATTCCCTGGATTCTGAGTCAGCTGGTGCCTCTCCGATTGTTGTGGTTTATGGGCTACATCGCCGCCCTCCCCTCCTGCTGTCTTTGGATTCAGAAGATCATACTGTGGACGTCCTGGTTCGTGACCAGAGGGCCAGCTGGAAAGACAAACGGCAGTCACTGCCACGGGCTTCCGCCCAGACTAAGCTCCGTGCGGACAAGTATAGGAGACCTCCTCCATCTTTCGCTTCCTGGGATAAAGTCTGGTTGTCGTCTAAGTATGTTTGCCTGAAGATCCCCAGTTACAAGCTAGGGCCCCCGTTTTCTTGGTCCTTTTGTGGTCCTGAAGAAGATCAACCCAGTCCTACAAGCTCCGGTTACCCCCCACGTTGCGCATCTCGAACGCCTTCCACGTCTCTCTGCTGAAGCCTGTCATTGTGAATAGGTACTCCCGGAAGGTGGCGCCCTGTTCTCCTGTGACCGACACCTCTGATGTCTTCGCTGTGAAACAAATTTTGGCCATGAAACGATCAGGGGGAAACGTCACTTCCTTATAGATTGGAAAGGGTTTGGGCCGGAGGAAAGGTCCTGGGAGCCGGATGACAATATTATGGACCAGGCCAGAAAAAGGGGGAGGCCAAAGGGGGGGGGGGGGGGCGGTACTGTCATAATTAGCGCTGCAGTCTGGGCTGCGGACGTACTCGTTTCCCCGTGTCCCCCCGTGCGTCTGGAGCGAGCAGCACCACGGTCCGCATGTTGGGCCGCGGGCGCACTCGCTCCCTCAGGCACAATTCCTTACCTGGCCACGCTCCTGCTTCCCCGCGTCTGTCTTGGTTATTGCTGGCCACTGACCCTATATAATGCTCCATCTCCCTGGAAGCCTCACCAAATCCATAGTGCTCATACCCTATGCGAGGAAGCCTTCCAGTGTTCCGGTTAGCCTTTTCCGTGCACCAGTCCCGTCAGCTTACGTCCCTTGACCACGATTCTTCGCCGCCTGTCCTGACCTTCTGGCCTGTCCCCGACCCTGAGTTTTTCGACTGTTCTGGTACTACGTGACACTTCGGCTACGACCGCAAGCAAGGCACATCAGGAGTAGCGACCTGGTGGAATCCCGCTGCGGCAAGTCCATCCCGCCTTGCGGCGGGCTCTGGTGAAAACTGGGACCCACTTAGACTCTGCTACCTGGTGTGTCCTGTACCACCGCTTGCGGTGGCCCAGTGGATCCACTACTCTGGTGCGTTACACTGTATGAATTCTACAGAAAAAAATTGTGGCATGCTCCATCAGATGTCATAAGTAAACAAGCATTGTTTCTAGAGGCAAATATCTCAATTCATAGGGCACCCTTCAAAGCCTAACAGCAAAGCTTTGAGGCCATATAGGTCCTCATAAGGAATCCAAATGACCCCAAAATACTGTTAGGCTCTGCCTTGTGCAGCTTTCCTATGGCTCTGTTCACACAGGCATTGTTTTTTTATCTGGATTGTATTAATGCTGACATCACGTATAATGCGGTCTGCAACACTATTCCTACTGATAAAACCTCCACATATTCCAGTGGAAACCGGCTAGTCCCCATTGCAAATCAATGGGAGCCATCAGGATTAGTTGGGATCTGTTTGAAACCGGATCTGCCATACTGTTCATGACTCCATTTGTAATCGTATGAACAGAGCCTTAAATAACTAATGATCTTTTTATATCATGTATTTAAATGATGTTTTTCTTTAGGCCAGACTAAACAAAACGCAATTGTCAGCAGATTAACCCTAAACGACACTGGATCAACACATCACAGGCGTTTTCACCATGGCAAGCTCTCCTAATGAGATGCCATAGACGAGACATGATTACCAATATACTCAGGCCTGTAATTTGCTAAATGAGGACAATTTCTATTACACAGCCCCTTTCGATTGGCAGTAAAACATCCCCTATTAATTCCTTATCAACTTTTGTTTCAATATGTATATACTGGCACATATCACATTTCAATTGGCTTTGCAAATGACCAATTGTGCGTTGCCAAATCACATGTTAAAAGGCTCCTTTTGTTCGGCTTCCATCATTGTTTCCATTTGGGTCTTATTTGTGGGATTAAACAGTTTTTGTTCTGCAACAAGTTCAGCAATGTTAAAAAAGAAGACAGGGTATTTATATCTATGGCTTTTTCCCTGTGTACTCCCTGCTTACAAAGTATTCCATAGACTGAAAGGGATTTGCTTTCAATGTATAGTTTTCACTAGATTTGCTTCTGTAAGGCTTATAGGAAATTTAGTCATTTGATCCACAAGGGATTACTCCTGAGATACAGACCACCTAATCTTTTCAAACCCATTGATTGATGGTGGTCAGTACGATCTCCCACTATTAACTGTTCAACTACTAGAACATGGCTGACATGGTCTAATCTTTAAGAATGACCAATGCCTTGTTACGTCTTCACTTGCTTTACTTGCTTATAAATCAGAACTGGACGTTTAATATGTTGACAGCATTTCAAATATTAACAATCCTTTCAACTTATTTTGTAATTGCCGGGGTTATTATAGATGTAGTAAATAAAGGTTATTCTTATATGAAAGGTTCCAGAATTTTTTAATATACTTTTTTTTATTAATGTATCACAGTTTTTAAAAAATTTTTGGGTCATTCTTTTACAAAGACCTTTTTATCTTAAAAAAAAAATCTGCCCCAATAATATGATGGACACACAGATGTGGGGCTTAAAGAGGTTGTCCAAGTCAACCTTCTTTTCCAAACTGGTGCTGTGACTGCCATTGTCAGGAAAAAAACGAGAAACCGGGGAAAGTAGAGACAGCCTGGGAAATGGAGGTGGGTGGTGATCACTTTTTCTCTTTTTAGACAACACCAAAATTTAAAAAAAAATTTTTTTGGGAAAGGAAACCCCATTAACACAGCTCTGATAACTACTGTAATGAGCCGTGCACTGGTGTATCCATCTTTTGAACAGGACAGAGTTCCAACATCAAATAATGATAGTCCCACGAAATGCAAGCACAGATCTTGAAATAAATTTCAATCTACAAATTTATATAAAGAGTTAAATGGAAAATTGGGTAACTTTTTATCATCCCAGGAATAACAAATTGTCTGATGAAACCATAAACCCTTCCTTAAAAAGATGTATATTTTTTAAAACTTTAAGCATGTCAGTAGTTTTCATAGATGGGGTCCAGGTGCTGAAACCCTCACCAGTCACCAAAATAAAGGGGCAGGAGTGTCTAACTGAATGCTGTGCCCCTTTGTTTTTGATGGGCTTTTCTGAGTCATGTGTGCAGTGTATAAACTCTTTAGACTCCTATAAATCTATACATAGCATCCCCCCAAGGTTTTCAGAAAAAGAAAAGATTTCTTGCAGAGCACTTTGTTTTAGTATCATGGGGTTCAACACCAATTCCAACAAATAAAAACTTGAACAGGGGACTGTGACAAATTTTGATAATTATGTATAATTAAGGCAGGTAATTTACCCCTCATGTGCTGCTAGTACCATTATATCTTAATAAGTGTTGTGATTCAATTTAGGTGAGTCCATATGGAATTTTGGTGAAAAATGGCAAAAAGAAAAACTGACCCTAAAATGGGTTTAGCATTAGTGACATAATAGTGACAGGCATAATGCCTGAGGAAGGGGAGGAGCTCTCCGAAACGTCGCTGTGGGCACGTCAGTTCTGCCCGGTTGCCGGCATCTCGGACGTCACATGTTGGAGCTGTGAAAGGAAGCTCTTTTTTTTGAACGGCGCAGTGGAGCAACGGACTTTGCACTTAAGTATATTGAAATGTTTTGCTTGAATGTGGGCAGTTGCTGAAAGAACAGGATTTATGTCTCATTTTTGGAATTAATAAAAGAATTATCACTGGTTTTATAAGCACCGATTTTGATTCTTCAAAGTGACTGAGTTGCGATATTGGAGGTTTCGCCTTATATATTCGGTGCCAAGGTATATATGCTATTGAGTGCTTAAATTTTTTCCATCATACATTTGGCCTTTTTTGTATATAGAGTATTTTTTAATGGTACCATTTAATGTATTGGGAAACTAAAGAAAAATTCTTAGTGGGGTGGAATGGAAAATTAAATTTAGTAATTTTTTTAGGGGGCTCAGATTTTTATTCAGATCACTGTGCGGAATGAGTAAGTAGATGTTCACATGGCATTTTTTTAGATACCTTAAGGTACTTTTTCGGACCCAAAAATGTATCTAACAATGCTCAATGTGATTTACATTGATTTCAATGTTGTTCAGACGATACATGTTTTACATACATCTCTCTGATATGTTTAACGGAACAGATTAATAGAATTTGTCACTGTCAATTCTTTGAAACCGTTTATGCAGAGACAACCGAAATTTAAAAAAACTACTGGGGTGCATCTTTCTGCTGCAACAAACATGCATCCAAACATGCAGCACAATTTGGGTACGTCTTTGGATACATTTTACTCACTGTTTTTCATTACGTTTTTTGGGCTAAAAACAGATTGAAAGATACCATGTGAACATCCCCTAAAAGCTCCTGCTCACTCCATACATCCTTCCCAACATTATAACACAAAGCTACCTCAAATGTTGGGAAGAGATTAAATTCTGCCATAATAACAGGAGAGGGGGCCACACTGGCTAAATAGTTTAACGCTGGATCAGTGTGAACCCTCCAAGTGGCTTGAGTATACCTCTTCCACTGACAGCACTAGGTTTAATAGGCACTAGGGGCAACATGTATGATCGGGAGTTGCGCTCTGGTTTATCTGCGCGGATAACTGCCGGCTCACCGGTTCGAATTCTCGTCGGACGCTAGGGATGCGCTGGTTAGGCGCAAGTGCTTCGCCACTTTTGGCTGCGCTAAACATGATGAGGGAGGCTAATGGGAGCTGTGTGGGCGTTCTGGGGTGGGACGCGGCACTTTTGGAAAAATACTACGAGGGCATGTAATGTTCGCGGGTCGGCGAAGTGGAGGCACATCCGCTCGACAGGCAGACCTAAGTTGATTCTGGTCTTAATGAGGACTGGATGAGGCGAAGTGAAGGCAAGGACGTTAAATGGAATGGGGCAAAATGTGCTCTAGTCTCGAATGTTACAACAGCACACAGCTCTCAGCTCATGAGTCATGGAGTGAATGATTTCAAAAAACTGTTTTTATAGGTGTAAGAAACATGAAACTGAAAAAGAGCTCAAACCTTTAAAAAACATCAAAAATATAAAATCAAAACAAAACGCGTTTGTCGCCCGGTCACCGGTGCATTATCAGGTTATTGGGATATTAGAAAAATTGCGGGAAAATACAGTACGGCTGTCCCCAGGTTACAAAAAAGATAGGGAACGTAGGTTTGTTCTTAAAGTTGAAAATTGTAAGTCGGAAACAGGTATTTTATTAAATGTAAGTACAGCAAAAAAAATTTTTTTTCGTTTGGATAGTGCATGGAAGGGTTTTTTATAATTAAACATTTGTTTTGCTGTCTGTGCCCTTTTTTTAGAAGATTACACTAACGCTCCTATATCTTCATGTGCTGCTGTGGCATGTGGCACTTGGTTACATGGTGTGAATAGTGTTGTAATGTCAGCCACGCCCTAAGATCTCGTTTTGTAATAAGGATGTATGTTAAGTCGGCACGATATAAGTCGGGGAATGCCTGCTAATTCAAATTTCTGTAACGCGGCTTCTCATGGTTGGCATAAACCAGCCATCAGAATGGAGCGACAGTGACCCAATTGTAACCTTTTGGAGGAGTATTGACCAACTCACATGAAAAGGCGGGCAGTTTATATAAAATACAGTAAAAAAGGCAGAAGAAAAAGAGCTTGATTGGTTGATCTATCGGGGGCATTGGATAGCCGTCAATCAGAGCACTGAGCTACTTTGTACCATTGTAGTCAACGGAGAGTTGGGGCAATGCAAATCTCGGCTCTCAGCTCCATGCGGCATGGAGTATGATTAAAAAAATCATTTTTATTAGGTGTAAAATATTATCTTTTAAAGAGCTAAAACCTGCTATAAGCATAAAGCACTCAAATCCCTAACAACGCGTTTGTCACTGTCACCGGCGCTACAACAGGAATTGCGATATAGGACATTCCGGGAATACAGTATTCAATATTCTGTAAAGATTTCTCTTTGATCGGCATAAACCAGCAATTCGAATAGGAGCGTACAGTGTAACCATTATTAGCTATGGAGAAGTATTGACCATCAAATGAAAGGAGGGCAGTTCAAAATATAGTAAAAAAGGCAGAAAAGAGCTGATTTGGTTGAGACCAGAGGCAGATAGGAATCACCAATCATATGTAGTGCGAAAGATTTTGAGTGGAGCAAGAAGGGCGCGATAGTAATTGATGGACGCCCTAAAAGTTTATATGGTCTATGGGATGTTCTAGTTCTGTGATTGGGTGGGGGAAGATGGGATCGTCCAGCTTAGCCAATCAGCGGGTGAGCTACCTGGTCATAGGTTCTATGGGGAAAAGAAATGCAGGAGCAGAGCTTGTTTGTGATTGGCTTATACAGTTAAAGAGGCAGCGGGGTTATTTGGGGCCAATGGGGGTGCGAGCGACGGCTCTTATGGGTTTTCTAATGCAATTCTATATTAAAAACTGTACAGGGCCAAAATCAAATGATAAGACTCATGAAGTTGTACCGATGTGTATATAAAATGAACAATAATTCAGATACCAATTCAGATACTACCGTAAAAATTGAAGCTTTTTCTGTCAATGCAGAATAGGCGTTGCAGTGAACCACTTCATCTGCCATCAGTAGCCATGCACAAGTGAAAGGTCTGAAAAAAATCACCAGAAATGCATATTCTCCAGATTCTATCTACGGATAATATATGTGAAGGTGAGGTGTTTGGGCGTCTATACTTCATATGCAGATGTGAATCAGCCCTTACTCACTTTTGCTTGTATTATTTCACAGTCACACACAAGGCATGTTAATGTCTCTCTAAGCCTTATCAGTCCCCTAACTTGTAAAAACAGACCTATCGGTAGGCAACATGGTAGCCAGTCATAGTAACTGTGCCTGCTTGTCCCTCTGGTTCAGACTTAGGGCATGTCCCCACTGCACAGGTTTTCGAGGCCGCGGTTTTTCAGGGGCGGTATGCGGTTTTTCAGGGGGGACCAGCCGGAAAAACCGGCCCGGCCGAGAAAACATGCAGAACAGAAAGGAGGCTCTAGGAAAAAACGTTTGGCAGCCACAGCACAGTCCCCACGGCTAGGGGTTGTTTCCGCCCCTCCCGAACTGTTTTGTCGCGGCCCGGGCCGCTCCGGCGACACATATCATGGGTAACCAGTTGGCTTCAAATCTTCCATACGGTTTCGGACAGATTACCATGTGCATATAATTGGGAGGGGGGAAGGGACTGTGTTCTCCGCTTCATCGCGGTGACGGAAAAGCCGCCGTCTCCCCCACACGGCGTGAGGACCGGCCCGCCCAAAAACGCCAAAAAACTGGACAATATTCGGCCAGCAAACCTGGCAGGTATTTGTCCTGTGGCAGTTGGTGACACGGCCCCTTAGGCCTCGTTCACACGGCTTATTTTGGCGCTGCTGCATTGGCGCGCCCGGTACTTGGCGCGCCGGATTTGCGCGCCGTCTGCAGTTACGGCGCCAACCGCCAAGGCAGCAAATTACGTTAATCCACTGCTCTAATAGAGAACAGTGGGGAATCCGGACGGCTCCTCCCCCGCTCGGCGAATCCGCCCGCGGGGGGAGGTGAAAGGGGACATGCACATTATTTACGGCGCGTACGCGCCGCGCCGTAGATACATGCACTTGTCTATGGGGGCCCGGAGCGGCGACCCCCGCCGCGCACCGGCGGCCCGCCCCCCCCCGTCCAGCGCGCCCCTTATTCCGGCGGATTTGTGGACTCATATACTGGCTCACAAATCTGGAGGGATAGTACGTGTGGAACACGGCTTCTTTGAGAGCAACAGTCCTCTTTACACTGACAGTTTCTCCACCAGCTCACTGATGTGTTTCACAGTAGTTGCACAGTTTTTTTTTTAGCTCACTAGCCTGTGGCATTGGTGTAGGGGTTGGCAGAGAGAGGTTGGCAGAGAGAGAAGGCATGGGCCTACAGCCAATCAATGTAAAGTGAGGGAAGAGGCTGCAGGTCAGACATAGTTAAAAGTGTTTTTCCATGTTCTGCCAGGGAGAGAGGCTGAGTAAGCATTGTTCTGGTTACAATGGTTAGACAGTTAAGTTCCAGGAGAAGAGATTCCCGTTGTGGCCACAACGCCGGATGTGGGGGCTTCCTGTGGCTCAAAGGGCACTCACACACAGGACCTGCCCTAACATTGGGCTAGAAGAAACTTGCACGGGAGGAAAAAAATGCCGAGGGAGGAGAAAAAGAGAAGAAAATAAAAAAAGAGAGAAAGCACAGAAGCAGAAGTGGAGTACAGTGAAGTGTTTAGTGACAGACAGACAAGAAGGATGAAGATAAAGTTGTCAAGTTCTGTGATCTGGTGATGGTCTTGGCCACTGGATAAGGGCTCACTATGGACAGATAGGGTATAAAACGTCTAAGATCTCTGTGGTTGTTCCTGTCCTGCAACAGTGCAAACTACACTGCTAGGCTGACATCCTACTTTGCATCTGCAACACTCCACGGGAACCCAACAGGCACCTTACAGGTATTGGTCTATGTGGCTTTTATGCATTCACCGCAAATCCCTCAGGAACCACAAATGGATCACTTCTGCATGTTTCTCTTTTAAAATCACTGGTAGGGTCTGCTGATGCCACCATGTTCAATGGCTCTCAAGAGCAGAATAACATGGCAGCACACATATTTATCCTAGGACTGTATGTGAGGGATACCCTCTCACGAGTAAAATGGTTCCTTCCACAATCAGTCTAATTGCTCTGCCTTAGTTGTTAAGTCTCTCCCATCAAGGAATTCCATGCATCAGGCTCAGGGTCTGGACGCCGGGGGATCGGTGACTCCCCGATGGGCCCCCCTTCGAGCCTTCTGTGGGGCCCCGGGAGGCGAGCTGCCGCTCAAGTCCCCGGGTCAGGCCGCGCATCGGTCCCTAAAACGCCCGGGGCTCTGTGGCATGCGTAGCCGGGAGGGGACTAATGTCCCGACTCCCGGGCTGCGACCGTTCCGGTTACGTCAGCGGAGCGCGCGCCAATAGCGACTGCGCTACGCTGATTCCCCCTGCAGGCCTAAGGCAGTAGGCAGTAGGCTTAAGCTGACGCGGGCAGGCGCCGGGCCCCTGCTGCATTGACGTAGGCGGAAGCAAGGTGGACGTACACATCACCGCGGCCTATGCAGGGCGGGCCCAGTACGGGAGCCGGCCCAAGGGCAGCACGGAAGGAAGCAGGCCGGGAGCCGTGTGAAGCGAGCCAGTGTTAATTGGCCTCTGTTTGTTGGGTTTTTTCTCTTATGTTTTTTTTTTTTAATCTACCTAGAGGCTGGCCTGGCTACAAGGGGGACCTGACTATTAGAGGGGTGCATACGCCTGGGCTACTAGGGGGGCCATTGACTACTCTGGGGGCCTGGCTACAAAGGGGGGGGGCCATGATTAAGGGGGTGGCCCTGGTACAAGGGGCGCCACCCTCCATGACTACTAGGGGGGACTAGGCTAACAAGGCGGGGCATGATTACACGGGGGGCCCTGGCTATAACAAGGGGGAGGGGCCACCTGGGCTTACTAGGGAGGGCCTTGGCTAGTAGGTGGGGCCCATGGCTCCAAAGGGGGACCCTGGCTGCTAGGGGGGGCCTTGGCTATAAGGGGGGCCTGACACATGGGGGCCTGGCAACCTATAGGGGGGCCCGATACATGGGGGGCCCTGGCCACACGGGGGGGGGCCCTGGCTACAAGGAGGGCCCTGACTACCTATAGGGGGGCCCTGACTACATGGTGGGCCCTGGCTACCTATAGGGGGGCCCAGACTACAAAGGGGGCCCTGACTATCTACATGGGTGGCCCTGACAAAAAGGGGGTGGACTGATACCTACATGGCGGGCCCTGGTACCTTACAAGGGGGAGGCCCTGGCTACTAGGGGCGGCCCTGATGACAAAGGGGGGCCTGGCTACAAGGGGGGACCTGGCTAATAGGGGAGCCTGGCTACTATGGGGGGCCCTGGCTACATGGGGAGCCCTGGTACCTATAGGGGGCCCTGACTACATAGGGGGGCCTGGCTACTAGGGGGGGTCCGTGGTACAACGGGGGACATGGCTACTAGGGAGGCCCTGGCTACAAGGGCAGCCCTGACTACCTATAGGGGGGCCCAGACTACATGGGGGGGCCCTACCTACATATAGGGGGCCCTGACAACATGGGGGGGCCCTGACTACAAAGGGGGCCACTGACTACCAAGGGAGGCCCTGAATACATACCATGGGGGGCCTGGGCTACCTACATGGGGGGCCCTGGCTACCTTACATGGAGGCCTGGCTTCCAAAAGGGGCCGGGCTACCTAACATGGGGGCCATGGCTACTACAGGGGGGACCTGGTACCTAACAGGGGGCTGGACTACAAGGGGGGGCCTCGGCTACCTAAGGGGGCACTGACTCCAAGGGGGTCCCTGGCTACCTATAGGGGGCCTCTTACAAAGGGTGGGGCATTGACTGCAAGGGGGGGGCCTGGTTACCTACTGGGGAGCGCCTGCCAATCTTAAGGGAGAGCCCTGAACTACCTCCAAGGGGGGCCCGGATGACTTCAAGGGGGGGCCCTGGCCGATTCTACAGGGGGCCCTGACTACAAAGGGGGGGCCTGGGCTACCTACATGGGGGGGCCTGGCTACCTATAGGGGGGGCCCTCTCTTCAAATGGGGCCTGACTACAAGGGAGAGCTACCTAATTTTACTAAGGGGGCTCTGACCTACCTACACTGTAGACTAAAGGGGGCCCTGATTCTGCACATACTAAAGGAGGCCCCTAACTACTGTATACTACCTCTAAAGGAGGCCCCTAACTACTGTATACTACCTAAAGGAGACCCCAACTGTCCTCTATAATTACCTAAAGGAGAACCCCTAAACGTGTATTGACCTTAAAGGAGGACCCCCTACTGCCTGTATATTTACCTAAAGAGCCCATAACTGCCTGTATACTACCTAGGAGACCCCTACTGCTGTATACTAACTAAAGGGGGGTCCATAACTGCCTGTATCTTTACTATACTAAAGGAGACTCCTTAACTGCCTGTATACTACCTAAAGGGGGGGTCCTACTGCTTGCAGCCTATATAAAGGGGGACCTAAACTACCTACAGCTTACCTAACTGGGGGAAAACCACCTACCTAACAAGCCTAACTAATTGGGATCACCAAACACCTACCTACTGCCTACCTAATACGAACATGGGGGTGTTCCACCCAACCTAACTGTAGCCTTCCTACTTTCCTAACTGGGGCCTGCTTATCTAACTGGGGGATAGGTAACCCACCAACATTACATGGGGCCGGGGATTCAACAATCCAGCAGGGTTCTACCTACACTAATCGGGCCTATCTTGTTACCTCGGGGCCAATTCCCCACCCCTCCAACCCCTTAGATTTAAGAGGCCTCTAAGTTATTGCTTATACTGCTCTCCACCCCTGGGTAGCTTGTACGTGTGGGTATAGGATAAGAGGTGCTGGAAAAAAATGAGGTTTCCTTAAGATAATTTTTTGTGTATGTCTGCAGGGGAATGTTTGTGTGGGCGGATCGGGACAAGTTATTCATGGCGGCGTGGGAAACGGATGCAGAAGAAAAGAGAATAAGAATGACTCATGAAGAGGAAACGAGAAAACTCATCAGACGTCTCTCCGGTGAGTCCTGATTTCAGGGTTTTTTTCTTTTATATTGTTAATGTTTGATGGTGACCTGAGCTGGTGTTCTGACCTTATTTTGGTTTCTATTTGAAGGTGTTGTTAGGTTTTACCTGAGCCTGGTGTTCTGCTTTCGTGGTCTCTATCTGGTGGTGTTGTAGGTTATACCTGAGCTCGGTGTCAGACTCTATGTGGTTCTATAAGGCGGTGTTGTAGGGTATCCTGTAGCTAGTGTCTGACCTTATGTGGGTCTCTGATATGGTGGTGTTGCGGTTATACCTGAGCGGGGGTATGACTATATGGGGTTCTCTATCGAGGACGGTGTTGTAGGTTATACCTGAGGCTGGTGTGCTGACACTCTATGTGGTCTCATCTACGAGTGTTGTAGGTTTATATAAGCACTGGTATAGTGGCAGTGTACATGTGTCCCTGATTGTAAGAGTCGAGGGAAAAACCTGACCCTGTGATAAGGTGTTAGACTCATTTTCTTGCTCGGTGTGTAATTTTAGAAGGTGGAGAGGTGCGTTACCGAGAGACAACATGGATGAGAGATATTGTACATGTGGTGGAGGGTGATTGGATGAAGCTACTCAGCCCTGCGTCTATTATGATATGTTAGACTGACATATGGGTGGATGTGACTCTCTGCTATTGTTATACACATACAGTTCTGTTTTCGCACATTGTATTATGTGGTAATAAATGGGTGCATGTATGTCCGAAAGGGCGGTTAATATTTTCATTACAGTAGAGTGGGGCCCCCAAGTTCAACCTCCCCTGTGGGCCCCAGACCCCCCAGTCCGACACTGTCCATGATAACAGACTTAGGAGTAAAATTAACAATGGTAAGACTACTCAACAAGCTCCATCTATGGTCAGATTGGATTTCCAAAGCTTCTTTGGGCAAATTCATTGAAATAGTCAACTATACAATCCATCCAATACACTATAGGATTCATCTATGCACCTTCACATCTTAATTTTGGGAGAGGTGGGTCTCTATTTTATTTTTCTTGTCAGGCAACAAAAAGACCTGAAAAATAAAAATAAAAACCTATGCGAAGAGTAGTCATTTCAAAATAGGATTAAGTCCACACAGAGTGAAGGATGTAAGAAGCAAAATTGAAAGAAAGTACAAAGATTCTGACTGGATTTATCTAGGACCTTACATAACCTTGGTGGATGTTGGATTTTAACTAGAATGCAAGTGGCATTGTTAGCATCTGGCAACAGGAAAATGTTCTCCCGAGTCATTTACCTTGTATTCCAGGTCTCTTTGCAACATTGATATCACATTCAATTGTATCTGCATTTATCCGTTCTCCCTTTGAAAACTGATAAACCAAGTGTCTTTACAATCTTGCAACAACTATGGCAAAGTCAGGAACGACATGCCCCCTCCACCCCTCCACTTTAAGCTCAATGGCCACTTCCGTCTGAGAGCATCCTGCTTGAAGCCTCACAGTGACAAGATGCTATTCATCAATTGTAAGGTGTCATCTTGGTCTCATGATGTCAAAATGTGCGCAGCATGATTAGGAGGATTGTTTAAATCCTATTTCAAACTGATCACCTTAATTTTTTGGGCAATTCAGGGATCAAACACCTGTTGGGAATTTCACCATTAAGCTCCTTGTTAGAGATCAGCAAGTTGCGAAAAAAGTACTGAAACATTGAACAGCTGGACATGTGCATTTTTAAGTTAAGAGATGGTCTCATTTGGTTCATTTAAAAAAAAAAATCAAGAAATTTCATTCTGAAATTTCAATCAAAAGAAGTATAACTATCTCATATCTCTCTCCCATATCTATCTATCTATCTATCTATCTATCTATCTATCTCATATCTCTCTCCCATATCTATCTATCTATCTATCTATCTATCTATCTATCTATCTCATATCTCTCTCCCATATCTATCTATCTATCTATCTCATATCTCTCCCATATCTATCTATCTATCTCATATCTCATCTCCCATATCTATCTATCTATCTATCTATCGATCTATCTATCTGTCTGTCTGTCTGTCTGTCTGTCTGTCTGTCTGTCTGTCTATCTATCTATCTACTGTATCTATCATCTATCTATCTCATATCTATCTCTTTTATCTATCTATCTACATCATATTTATCTATCTTTATATATCTACATCAATCACATCTATTTGTCAATCTACATCACATTTATCTATCTTTTTATCTATGTACCTGTACTCTATGATCACATCACAAGTGCATTGCACAATGTAGGTAGTACTTTCTAATCTAATGGCACTTTGTACATTGTGCTTGTATCACTTGCAGATTATTTAGCACAAGAAGAGATCACAGTATTGGACCTGGTTCACATCTACATCGGTGGTTCTATTTGGATCCTCCATCACAGATTCCATAAAAAAAATGACAGAAAAGAGATATGCTGCACTTTTTTTCCCATTAAAACGACTAATATAACATAACATAAAACCGCCTTATTTTCTAGTTAACATGGTGGGCTACATGTATGAAAACTGTCTAGGTCTAAAATTCACCTTGTTGCCCATAGCAACCAATCAGAGCGCCCCTCTCATTTTTCCAGAGCACTATATGAAATGAAAAGGACGCTCTCATTGGTTACTATGGGCAACAAAGTGAATTTTAGACCTAGACAGTTTACATACATGTGGCCCGGTATGTTCGTTTTAAGTGGTCACAAACAAAAAGATTTGTCTTTGAAACAGCAAGTACTTTAATTAGGTTTGGGACACTCCTACCCACTATATTAAACTTCTCAGTAGGTAGCTCATTGAGGCTACTACTTCCTTGTCATACACAGGTTTTTTTCGCCCCCTCGTTAGTGTTATTTCTTTTTTTATTTCCTGCTGACGAGTCCAGTGCATGGACGAAACGCGTATGGCTTTATGCTACTTCTATTTCACAGGATGAGAGTGAGGGAAGGGACAACAGGTGGTGTTGCCCTTGTTGGGGCGTTAGCTCCACCAAGGGAAAGTTCTGT
The DNA here is from genome assembly GCA_025379985.1 of Phyllomedusa bahiana. Taxonomy (NCBI): domain Eukaryota; kingdom Metazoa; phylum Chordata; class Amphibia; order Anura; family Hylidae; genus Phyllomedusa; species Phyllomedusa bahiana. The sequence goes on from JAODAL010005853.1 coordinate 71,410, forward strand.
TACAGGGACTTTTTTGTAGGATGAGAGACTGTGGATTTTCCGTTTTTTTCCTATGTACTATTGGAAATCTACAATTATATGCATATGGCTACCTTGATTGGAGGACTTCACTGTGACGTAATTAGAAGATTGACTGTGCTGGGAAGTCCTCTTTGTTTCTGTTGTTTATGACCCTCACAATTTATTGTACTCTATTTTATTTTTAGAAAAGTTTTTTGGTGGAGACTAAGGGCGACAGGTGAGAAAGTATGCACCGCCCCGCCAGTTTTAAGGTGCAATGAATGAGTCTATAGTGCGCCTGAATGAATGAACCTGTCAAAAATCTGGCGTGTGGTCTACCTTGCATGACATATTTGATATGCCAAAAACAAAAATGTATTATAAACCCTCCAGTATCACTAGGTCCTGGGTATAAACACTACAAAAACACCGATAACCAAGCCAAAACCTAAAATAAATATACTTTATTGAAACAAAAACAATATACAATAAATAGAAAATGGCATATGGATATTACCTCCCTTAAGACTGCATCAACAGCATCATACAATGATCAAACCAGTAAAATGCTATGGTATACAACATCAACTTTAAATAGAAACTAAAATGACTAAACATAAAATACTGAAAATGATGTGAATAAAAAGAGAGTACAGACCAAAGGGAAGGTGAAACCCCAACGCGTTTTTCACCGCCCCGGCTTCGCACCGACTCACTGACAAAGGGGGCGTGAACGCGCGTTTTGATGTTTTGACTTTTTTTGATCGCCAAATTTAGGAGCATAGAATATTGCTAGCATACTTGAGCCCTATTTTAGGCGCTGTTGCCCTGGGAAACTGCCCGTTTTGGTGTATGCATTAAATTTTTTAAATTGAGAATAATGTAAACAGTTTTTTGACGCAATACACAAGAATGGCGAGCTCTAACAGACATTTTTGCCATTTAAGTACAATTATAGTAAGGGTTTATTGGACTTTTTGTATATTGATTACTCCCTTAGTGGCAGATGTATGGTCCTTATTGTTTCATATTTCTTATAACTACATTGCAAGTGATGTGTCTTAGGTTTTAGGGAGTCTACTGGTTTTTGGGCAGTTAACTTACCAGCCTTACATATGTTCCTGTTGTGAGGCTACTTTGGGCCGATGCAGTAAATGGAATTTCATGTATTGATCAAGTAGGAGAATGCTTTTTTGAAAAATGCTATATTCCTTTTGACTGTTTTTAGTGCTTGTAAGTGTTGCGATAGTTTTTGTGTTTGCATTGCTTTTGCTGCACAACCGTGCAGCACATTTAATTTCTTTTTTTTAATTGCTTGATGTGCTGAACGAATTTATTGCCTTTTCAGGCTCTGTTCACTAGGCTGATTCTGGACGATTCAGCCGTATGCCTCATATTTGCCCCAATACACTGAAATCCGTCCCAAGTCATTACGGTAATCCATAGTTCTCATAGAAACTATGGATTACGTTCCTCTCCCTGCTGGCGAATACCCGGGAGATAATGACATGTGAATTACCAGCGGCGTATACCGCGCCGCTGGTAATGATGCAGGCAGCGAAGTCCAGGCCCCCCGTCATCCCCCGCTGCACGGCACACGCCATAATTGCGGGGCGAAATCCATTACGCAATTACGGCGTGAATGGGCTGTGTAAACTTAGCCTTAGACTGTTTGCATGAGGGTGTGGCTAGCCCCCATTTTGCTAATTGAGTGCTGCTGATATTGTGTTGTGTTTACCTAACTTTTGGTCCTGGATCCTTTCTGATGTCACTTCTAGATGTTTCATTATAGGATCAATGTTATGGTAACTGGAACTGACGACAGACATGTAGTCAGACATTACTTATGGTTAATTCAACATAGGCTCAATGTTATGAAAACTGGAAGTGACACAGGACATCACATCCAAAGTCACTTACAGTTACCATAGCATTGAGCATAGGGTAAAGCAACTGTAAGGGATGTTGGATGAGACATCAGACCAAAAGTCGGATTGCAGTAGAAGCGTCACATTGCTGGACAGGTAAGTGAACCCCTTAAACAGCATTAGCCTTAACATAGGGTTAGGGTTATGGTTCCAAATGATTTTTTTCAGTTCTTGCCAAAAATTTATTCGGGCAGACCCAACTAAAGCACTCAATTTTGGATAATATTTAACTTTTATCCAATTCCCAAGCACAACACTAGTCCCGACCAACCAGACCATGATGTTACCAAAGTCTAATTGTTGTTCATAGATTGCGTTGTTACCACAAATTAGCACTCTATGGGCCAAAATATCTCAGCATCATAGACATTTTGATAATGAAACTGCATTCATTGTCGGACTGGGGTATCTAGGACCCACAGATGGAGTTAACTCTAGGGGCCCAAGAGTTGAGCTGTTTCTGGGCCCACCGGTAGAGTTAAGGGGGTCGTCTTACTACAAGGATTGCTTTTTATATTAAAGATCTTGCAAAAACAAGTCACTTTGCAATATATGTTCATTAACAGTATCCTACCTATTCCTAGATATCCCCTCTTGTATGGACTGCATCAGCTTCTCAGGTCACTGTAGTTACAGACCTGTTCAATCTCTCACGATAGGCTGCAAGCACTAGTTGCTATAGCTACAGACCTGGCTTCCACTGCAGCCTAGTGGAAGCCAGTAAACATGCCCCTGAATACAAAATGAAAACAAGAAAACAGTACTGAGGTAAGATGAATCAATGTAGTGAGACAACCCTTTTAATTTAAGGGGCCCATCCTACAGCTACTTTCAATGACTGTATATGCCTCCTATACTCTTGCCTGTCTCTCTCTCTCTCTCTCTGTTTTTATGCCTTTTCTGAGGATATACTGTATATCCATTTAAAAACAACTCCAGGTCTACCATGCCCAGGGCCCCCCCCCCCCCCCCCCCCCCAGGGTTTCCCTTATTCCCCTGCGGGCCAGTCCAAGCCAGGCTGCATTGTCTTCTATTATAAGAGCACTCATATCTTTTACTCTAACTCCCACTTTGATATATTTTGGAAAGATAAACATTGTCATGAGTCCCATATAAAGTATAATAATGCTATTCACCTGTTTGTTATTTGATAATTAGCGATTGAAACTGTGTACACTCTAAAATATTGTTGTGGCCAAATGTGAAGACAAATGAAACAATTTTCAAATTTTATCACAATGAAAGAAACAAAAATAAATGTAAAAAAAAGTAGTAGTCCAGCTGTGTTACTAATAGGTTTCCATTTACAATAATGTATTTTAAATCAACCTCTGTGGAAATAATTTGGTCTGTTCTATAGAATAGTGACACAGATATATGTGAAATAAGGATCAAAGTGTTAATGTCCCTATTTTATCTGTCTTCTAGAGCTTTTAAAAAACTTAGGTCAAATCAATGAATTTAATGAAGGCCCTTTTACATAAAAGAATGCCATTGAATTTTGACCTATATAAAGAGAAGTCAGTCCAGGTCACAAAGCTTGAGCAGAACTTTAAGTAGGTCGTACACAAATGTGACAGAACATTTAGAATCTCAGACTCTTTCAAGCCTCATTGAAAAGCAGTTAAAAGTTTTTCAAATAGCTGCATGACTGAACTTTGATAAGGTAGTACCATTGTCTCCCATTGTCTTCTTTCTCTTTGGATGAAAACTTGTCCAAAAAAAGAACAAGGCTATGAATGTGAAATGTGTTGTCTGCTTTAGTGGAATCTGACTTCCTTTCAATGCACTGAGCAGTTTTCAGGTCTCTTGATTGTTTTTAAGATTTATACTTTGTTTTTCTTCTTTAGAAAAAACTTTTCAGAAGTCATTGTTAATCTTTATTTCTGTGTTTTAATAGGGGGAACCCACTCCTACTATGACCACGGTAATTTATGGATCTGGTTTTCTCATAGATTCTAGAAATATGGATACAAAGTATCAGGTTAGATAATATTAGGCTACGTTCACACAACGTAATTGCAGTGTGCATTTCACCTCGTATTTGCGCTCTAAGGCCCCGTTCACACGGCTTATTTTGGGACTCATTTCAGCCGTATTGAGCGCCATATTTGTGCTCCAATATGGCTGAAATCAGTCCCAGGCATTACGGTAAACCACAGTTCTCATAGAGAACTATGGATTACGTCTCCTCTCCCCGCTCGGCGGATTCGCCGAGTGGGGAGAAAGTGACATGTCAATTATTTATGGCGTGTATGCGCCGTGAATAATGAATGTCTATGGGGCCGGCGAGCTGCCGGCCCCCTGCCCCGTCCCCGCTGCACGGCAGCCGGCGTAATTGCGGGGCGAAATCCGTCCCCGCAATTACGTCAGCAATAAGCCGTGTGAACATTGCTTAATACGAGTGAGATGCGAGCTGCAATTACGGTAATCCATAGTTCTCATTAGAGAACTATAGATTACGCCTCCTCTACCTGCTCGTACAATACGATCATATTGTAGGAGCGGGGAGATAAGTGAAATGTCAATTATTCACAGCACTTATGCGCCGCGAGTAATGGCAGTCTATGGGGCCAGTGGGTACTGTACGCCCTGCAATTACGCCGTGTGAACATAGCCTTAGGGTCAGGTATTAATACCATTGTTAGGGGCCGTTGATATGGCACAGTGGAAATACCGGTCAGTAATTCGGGGTTTGCGGAGACAAGCCCTCCCCCTTCGCATTCACATGTTCATATTCTGTCCAAAAACTGGTCGGAAGAATGAACATGTTGAAGGTTTTTCAGACTGCCGGCAGTCTGAAAAACCGTCGGATAGAAAACCCGTTCGGTGGGGACTGCTGCGCGGGTTTTCCATAGCGATCCATCTTAATGGTTTGTCAGCCGGTTTGCAGACGGTTTTCAAAACCGAAAAACAACTAAAAAACCGGCAGCAAACCCGTGCCGTGGGGACAAGGCTTTACAGTGACCTGTAACAATAAGCATTCCAAATAAAGTATCAGGCTGCAACTGTGTATAAAGCAGTGTCTTCCAACCAGTGCTCTCTGGAATCTAGTTGGGGGTATCATGTCAATCACACTGTACTAACTTTAAAGAGAACCTTTCACAGCGATCATACTGTCTGACCTGCAGGCAGCACATTATAGAGTCAAAGAAGCAGAGCAGATTGATATAAAGTTTAGTTTGGAAATATTCAGCATTATAATAATAAGCAGATTAATATTTAGTTTCATAGGGAAAGATTCAGCAGAACTTGTCATTCATTATTTTAATTTACTGCTTATTCTGGATTAAAGAGTCCAGGGGGTGGTCTTGTCAGTGACTGACAGCCGTCTCTATATGTGTACTCATACCAGGAAGGCTGTCAACCACTGATAAGACCACCTACTAGACTCTTTAATCCAGAATAAGCTGTAAATTAAAAGAATAAATGACAAGTTCTAGGAAAAAATAAAGAGAGTAGAAACAGCTCACCCCTCCGTGCCCGGAATTTGCCGTCCTTTCCGGCAAGGAAAGTAGCATATACACCAAAAGGTCGAGGAGGCCAGCACCGCAATCTTCAATTAAAATCCAACTTTATTTGTGAAGAACAAAATATTTCCATAAAAAATGTAGGAACAAATCCAGGACATAGCGAGAGAAACAACAATACAGCTTACACGTTTCTGACCATAAGGTCCTTAATCATAGCTGACAAATTCTGCTGAAACTTCCCCTACAAAAGGAAATATCAATCTGTTCAGCTTCTTCCGCTCTTTAACATGCTGCCTGCAGATCAACAAGCACGATGACTGTGACAGGTTCCTATAGCTAACTGTGGCTTTTACCAGCTGCTGTGGACAAGGCCTGAGAAATGGAGATTCCTCAAGGAGTGATTAGGGGCATGTGACATCACATGACAATGACTAATAGGCCTCAGAGGTTTTTTCAGCTCAATGTGGGACCACCTCTTGCTAGTTACCTATTTTTCTTGGGTTCAGTCTCCTACCTCCAGCCATATTGTATGGCACATAGCCAATTTTAGCCCTCTTCACAACACTTTACCTGGTTACAATAGCCTATTGAGTTGACTTCATGATCATCATGAGAGCATCATTCTCCTATTATACAAATCCCTGGTCAGACAACACATAGGATATTGTGGACAGTTTTCGGCACCAGTGCACAGGAAAGACATTGTAGAGCTTGAACAGGTACAAAGGCGGCAACGGAAATAAAAGGACTGGGTGAACTACAATACCCAGAAAGATTAGCAAGATTAGGGTTATTTAGTTTAGAGAAAAGACGGCTTCGGGGGGACATAATAAATATGTTTAAATACATCAAAGGTCAATATAGAGATCGCGCTCAAGATTTTTTTATACCCAGGACTATATTAAGAACAAGGGGGCATCCTCGATATCCAGAGGAAGAAAGTTTCTACATAAACATAGAAATTGATTCTTTACTGTAAGAGCAGTGAGACTGTGGAACTCTCTGCCAGAGAAACTTGTCATGGTGAATTCACTACCAGAGTTCAAAAAGGGTTTGGATGCATTTTTAAATGTTCACATGGCTGATTGTTATCAGGGCGGTTTTTGGAACGTTTTCACTTCCATAACAGCATCAAAAAAGCCTCTACAATGCCCCCAGATCATTTTAATTGATTCCTATGTAAAACAGTGTTGTAGTTCACACACAAGAAGGTTTTTACGCGTGTACTAGGCGCTTCTTTGGAAGCTTTTATGGGCACTGAAAAAGAAGCGTTGTGTCAATTCTTGAAGCGTTTTCAGTGCTGAAAATCCAATAGATGATATATAGCAGACACGTGTTTTAGCAAAACTCTAGAAAATTTATTAAATGACCATAGACAATTTTAAAAAGTCAAATTGAATACTTGCATTTGCGGGTCTAGTCCAGAAAGCACAGATTCTTTAGTGGTGGGCGATATTAGCCTTGATTCCAATGTAGATGCACGCTGAGGCGTGTAGTGCAGTGAAGCGAAGCGGTCAGACAGAGCGGGCGTCTCGCGCAAGTATGGAGCGACGTTTCGAGAGGCGGGCTCTCTTTCTCAAGCACCTATATATTTACAGTGCTGAAAATCCCCATAGAAATCAATGGAAAGCTTCAAAACCTCATCCAAAACCTCAGTGCATTTTTTAGACGTGTTTCTCTGCACTTTTTTTGCCCTGGCTATTAATTTGTATGGGTGAAAACAGTGTTGAAAACCTCATCCAAAACCTTGTCCAAAAACGTGCCAAAAAAGGAATCTAAAACCTCTTCTGAAGAAGTGCGTTTCAGGCGAGGTTTTGTTGCCGTTTAGTCTTCTGAAAAACAGCATCCAAACAGAATTAAGCCATGTGAACATGCCCTTATAGTGACTCGGATTCTAGAGAAGGGTCATTGACCAGGGATTTACTCTGATTGCCAGATTGGAGTCAGGAAAAAAGAATTTCCCTAAAATAAGGACAATTGGCTCCTACCTCATTGGGGTTTTTGCCTTCCTCTGGATCAACACTATAGCACAATAGGCTGAACTGGATGCACGTCTATCTTTTTCAGCCTTACAAACTATGTAACTTTCTTGAAAAACTAAGGGGTTGTTATGCTTTGCTATGTTAGGAACTCCTGTTTTGCCTCACTGTGTGCTCCTATCTTTTTAAAATATTTTTTTTCTCTTCTTTAGTTTCCTAAATACCTAATTTCATTAAATACAAGACTCAGCTGACCAGGGGCCCAGTAGGGCCTTGTCACCTAAACAGTAGCTTTCTATTAGATTGCAGGTAAATTGTCTGGGATAATACATTTCATGACTAACAATTATTTGCCAATAATGTTTTAACTGCAGCGACGTCTTGTGCATTAAGACTTGTTTTTTATCGTGAAACTGTAGGTACTATTTGTGCTGATGTATAATGCCTCCCCCTGGCACATTATTCTTCCCTTAAAAGGGTTTTCTCACCACACTGTTTCAGACCCCAAAAAGCTTTTGCACTCATAGTTAGCATATTTAGCTTTGCAGCTGTTATTTCTGACGTGCAGATTTTTATCTCTAACAGATTACAGATAAAGTCGCTCTTTTCAGTCCTCACAGCACTTGTACCTTTTGTTTAGTAAGGCTCATCTTGTTAGATATAATTCGTTTTTCTCCAGTGCTCAGTCCTGTCAGTCAATCTGTGACGTTACTCGCCATTTACCTTTCCCTCATGTTAAAGGCTAATCATTGTGGTGAGAAAACCCCTTGAAGATCACCTGCATATTTTTTAAAACATTGGCCTGGGGGGTTTTTTGGACTACCAAAGACTGTCTTTGTTGCCCATAGCAACTAATCACAACTATTTTTCCAGAGGTATATATGAAATGAAAGCTGAGCTCTAATTGGTACGGCTAGACAGTTTTCATACATAAGCCCCATAAAATATATCATCAGTCACGTGCTTTACCCAGCTCTAGTACCATGTTGCAGTGGACGTCCATGGCTCATGCCAACAATCATGCCCCTTCATGGGCACACTGACACTTTCTCCATAATTACTTTAGCTTCCATTTTCCACTACAGCCCTGGTGGTTCAGGCTGTGGTTCTGTTGCTCTGGATGCTCAGGAAACCGGTACCTGGAAATGACATCAGGCCTGGTGGTCTATTCAAAGAGTAATCACCCTGCCATGTTTGTCCTGGTGATTGAGGGACACACATTTCTGGGCTTTCTTTCCTGTTGCTTGCTAATGACTACTGAGGTTGATCATCATCCCTACACTCCTGTCTTATCCCTTAGTTTGTCTGCCCGGTACCTGTTACCTAACTTCTGGTTCTGACTTGCTGTTTCCTAACTACATTCCTCTTTTATCCTGTGTCCTGTCACATTGTAATTGATCTTCTAGTGACCACTCTCAGCCCAGTATCTGACGGTGACACAGCACCATCATCAGCACCACTGCCAATCCATTACTATTCTATTTTGGATTGTTTGCATGGGGGAGTGGTTGCCTCCATCTAGGTCATGTACTCCTCCCAACAATTCAGGCAGTTTTTAATAAGAACAGGGTATAGCTGGGATCCTTGTGCCCTGAAAATTATGGTGGCCTGGAAAGGCAATCAGAAAGGTAAGTCTGTATAGAGTAGATCACTATTTGAACTAAGGCCACCTTCCTGTTTGAGGATGGGCCCTCACAATTTGATCAAAATATGAGCTAAAAGCCCCAGATTAATATACTAGATGCAGCAGCAATGCAATATGAAATAATTCATATTTTCAGTGTCTCTTGGCAGAGTACTGCTGATATATTTCTATGTGTTTGTACTTGTATTGCAGTCATACTGTTGTGCACCTAGGCTTAATTGATGCACAAAAAAACAGGGAAAACCCCTGGTGTGCCCATGACCATAGTGGACCCTGGACATAGTGCTTGGGGCTGCTTTTCAGGAAGAAAGGCAAAGAAGGAGAGACAAAAAAGCAAGATGCATAATGCAAGAGTTATATGTGTTATGTACAGTCATGTTTAGTAGCTGAAGGATAGGCCCCAGAAAATTAACTCATCTGGTAGGCCTCAGGAATCAAATCCACTGGTGGGCCCCAGGAATCAAATCCACTGGTGGGCCCGAAGAATCACATTCACTAGTGGGCCCGAAGAATCACATCAACTGGTGGGCCCGAAGAATCACATCAATGGGGGGCCCGAGAATCCACCCATTGGTGGGCCAAAGGGAATCACATCAACTGGTGGGCCCGAAGAATCAAATCCACTGGTGGACCCCAGGAATCACATCCATTGGTGGACCCCAGGAATCACATCCACTGGTGGGCCACAGGAATCACATCCACTGGTGGGCCACAGGAATCACATCCACTGGCAGACCTGAGGAATAAAATCCACTGGTGGGCCACAGGAATCACATCCGCTAGTGGGCCACAGGAATCAAATCCACTGGTGAGCCACAGGAATCAAATCCACTGGTGGACCTGAGGAATCACATCCACTGGTGGACCCAGGAAATAAACACCCACTGGTGGACCCAAGGAATCACATCCATTGGTGGACCCCAGGAATCACATCCACTGGTGGGCCACAGGAATCACATCCACTGGTGGGCCACAGGAATCAATCACTGGAGACCTGAGGAATAAAATCCACTGGTGGGCCACAGGAATCATCCGCTAGTGGGCCACGGGAAATAAACCCACTGGTGGCCACGGGAAATTTCAAACCCGGGGTGAACCTGGGAATCACATCCACTGGTGAACCACAGGAATCACATCCGCTGGTGAACCACAGGAATCACATCCGCTGGTGGACCCCTGAAATCACATCCATCGGTGGACCTGAGGAATCAAATCCACTGGTGAGCCACAGGAATCAAATCCACTGGTGGGCCCGAGGTAGCCCGGTATGACAATGTGTGCATCTGCGCTATTTAATTCACATTATTTGGAGGTGCTGACCATTTTTTCTTTTTTGGATTCAAGGGACTTAGGAATCCTTCTGCAGTAAAGTCTATACCTCCTGGTCAGAGGTTAGTGGGAAAAGTAGGGGATTCTTGGTCTAGTCAACATCTCTCTTCTGTGTCAGAAAGATCAAGGCTTAGAGAATCCACAATCTAGTATGTGACTATAGCATCATCAATAAGGTCTAATAGGTTATTTATGAATCTATGAATAATTTATTTATTTATGAATCATCCCAAAAAAACATAGACCTTAGAGACAAGTGATTGCCTTCAAATGCAAATGTCTTCACCTGGACCCTGACCAGTCTGACCCTTCCTTACAATGATATAGAAGTTTGTCTAGGAAAAAAAAGCATAACAAAAAATTCTTTCAAATGTAGTCTACAACTGTTTATAGTCTGGGTCCAATTTTTTTTTTTACCCGTGTGTATAAGGCTATGTCTGCAATGTTGGTGCGGATTTGCGCTAAAAAACGCAGTCGGTTTTCGGATCCAGCATGTTTTAAAATCCGCCAGTATCCGTCAGATTTCGAAAAACGATCAGAAAAAATCTGATAGACTACAGCATGGATTTTCTCTTGCTGTCTATGGGGCACTGGTTACAGTCGGATTTTCGTCAGATTCTAAATACTGAATCCGCTGAAAATCCGACCAGAAACCAGTGCTGTGTAGACATGGTCTAATGCTTCTTCTTTGGGCTCTTCTGCCACACACTCATTACCTTCACAGAGTGAAAGATCCCCCCTACCCCCTCTGCTAGACCCTGGGGACTGTAGATTAGGTCTTGGAGGGAAGGGTAGTAAGAGGTCAAATCTACAGCCACAATTGTTGTCAGCTAGATATTAACAAAAGACTGCACTACAACCACACTAAATAATAGTCTGTGCAGTTTTAATGTATAGAAAATTGACATGAGGGAGACCTATCTATTTCTCTTTGTCTCTCATAATTTTTATACTTGTGTTTTCATTTTTTATGAGACGTGTTACATATTTGTGTGTCCTTCTACACTTAGCACATTCATCCATTAACTCTGTCACCCAACTACGACTTTCCATTTAAACCTGCATTAAAGCTGTCACTTACGTATGACTTTCCCCCATCCTCTTTCTTGTGGTTATTTGACAGCAAAAGCTTTCTTTGGCTTTTTATCCTTTTTTTGTTTGCTTTATGACATAACCTGTGCAAAATGGCAGAGCTACTTAGTCCTTGTATGTAAAATTTGCTACATTTTTTTGAGACGGGTCAGTGCCCATTTTTTGACTCTTTTCTTTATTTGAGTACCGTGTTAAAACTTTTTTTTTTGCAGATGCAAGCTATTCAGGAGCAGCCCGTTGGCTGCATGCAGAGCAGAGGTAAAAGAAAAAGGCCTCCCTATTTTGTGATTACCATAGTAACTCAAACAGTGCCAATGCATTTGTGGATTTGCTAGGCCAAGGATAGTGAATCTAGTTTCCTGTGCAATCAAGCCCTCTACTGGAGATCGTGGCTTTCATGACACAGGGTTACAGAGAGGACAGTGTGCTTGCAAGGCCTGAAATTAACCATTTCACTTTAAAATAATGCCCATTTGTATCCATTTTGTTCAACATAACAACAGCTGCTGCCCTCGCACTGACAGATTTTGGCTTTCCAATCAAAGCTCTATATGACAGATATGAATGAGGCTGAGTCGATTCATCTCAGAGTTCAATTCACAATACTTATTTTGGCATTTTTAACTTGAAAGTGGCTATTTCCAATTCAAATGTGCTCTTTGTAGATGTAATCATTAGGCTTAAAGGATAAAGGTTGATGTGGAAGAATGTATAAATAAATCATATATTACTCTAGCATTATCAATAAATGTATATGGTTCAATTAAAATTAAAAAAAGATAATTTCATATAATTCTATGAGTTTATATATTCAGACTTGTTAGAAGCTTAGAATGAAATATTTTTAGTTGTTTACTAGTGCATCTAAAAAAATTAGAATATCACTGAAAAGATCATTGATATCAATAATTTACGTCACATAGAGAAACTCATATATTGTATAGACTCGTTGCAGTATGAATTACAAGGCTTATTATAATACATTTGTGAGCCCTATAACAAATAAAAGAAATTTTCAATGATATTCTAATTTTTTGAGATGCACTAGTATTTAAAATACTAATTGCAATTAATTTATTATGTTGATTTATATTAAATAATTTTCCTCCAAGACATATAAATAAAAGGATAGAACACAGTTTTGTATGCTGTATGTATTTAAAGTAATTTTTTACAACATTTTTGATGATTTTTTGACATTTCACTGACTGCCAAATTGAGATCACTTTGCAGTTTCTGCCGGTTCTTGATGGTTCCTCAACTGAAGGCATATAAAGGTAAATGCAACTATATTGTGATCATCGACAATGGGATTAATTAACAGTGTCCACACATCTTGTAGGGCTTAGTAGGTTAAATTCACACCAGACTCCTTGCACATTTGCTCAGCCCTTCCATGATGACTCCTACTAACATAGTTTCCTGTATTTTTCATTGGGTGACATCAGTGGTGATACAAGATATCGCACTATAGTATCCCCGCTGGTGATATATGCAGCATTTTTCTTTCTGGTGGTAGACATTGGACCAGTACACACAGTGGGCAACTTTGCCAGCACAGGCATTAAACAACTGGCTGGACACAACAAAAATATGTGAACCTGGCTTAACATATCTTTGGAAGTAAAGTTCAAACAAAAGGGAACAAATTGATGGCATTATGATTACAGAATCAGACTACACTGTGTTTGTTGTCTGTTACAATGGAAACTCATCAGTCTGTATAGGAGCTAAACACAAGTTTAGGAGATTTGTAATTAACCCCTAATTCAAGTACATTTCAATACTTATTTTTGCTGCATTGAAATAGTAGCAGTGGTTCTGAAGTTTGACATAGCCTTTAAAGGAGTGGTCTCATGACGAGCTTTCAGCCTGTCAGTGTCCCTGGTAAGTTGAACTGAGGGGCGTGCTAGCTTGTCTGTCTGTTCTGCTCCCTCTCCCCCTCCCATCAGCACACAGGCAGCTACATAACTTCTATTGGGGGGGGGGGGGCGGGGGTTTGCGCTCAGAGGTCACCCTGTGGGTGCCGGCCTCGGTCTGTTGCAGGAGCGGGCTTATCTAGGAGTGTAGAGAGGAATATGAAGCTGTGTGCTAATAGAGCAGAGGGGATGCATTGTGTTCCTATATCCCCTGCTTAGCTTAAAAGTCTCAACATCTCCAGCAACAACAAGGGAAGTGTTACTATACTCAGGATGTCTCACTAATACTGGAGAGCATAAAGTAATCACAAACCTGATCTGTATAATATTAGTATAGTCACAGTTCCAAAGACATATCATGATTATAGTAACAGACAGGGTCACTGCTGTCACATCTATCTGTGTAGAGAGCAGGAGGAAGCAGGCACACACAGGGTTAATCCAGGCAGCTCGGACACAGACGCCAGAGTCCTCCCTTCCCCCTCCCTGCACTACAGAAGCATTCTGTGCGGGAGGGGCTCTCTGCTCCGACCTGTCTTCAAAGGTGATGAGTCATTCAGACCTGACAGCCAGTAAGATAAGGATCAACAGGTCGGCTACTATAGAGATTTGAGAAGCTGATGTAGTAATACTAACAGGGCTAGCTCAAAATCAGTAGGACATTTGTAATGAACATATATTGCAAAGCTGCTTGTTTTTTAAAGATCTTTAAATTAAAACCCAATCATTGTAGCGAGACAACCCCTTTAAGTAATTGTATGGCAAACCTCTCGATGTGGACCAATTATATCTTATCAGAATACCAAATTAACATTTATTATCATTTCATGTTAGGTTTTGTTCATATTATCATTAAAGGGGTTTTGCCATGAAGTAAAATTGATGTGGGAAGCTTGCAAATGAAATAACAAACATTTTCACCATTCATTATTATTAAAAATTCTGCACCATTTTTGTCTTAGCTGCTTCTTTAGTGATCCATGGTTTACAGCTCGTCTCCAGACGATACGACTAGGGCTGAGAGCTACTCATTCCTGGTCAGACATGCTCAGACATCACCTCTCCTCTCAGGCAACTACTTTATGTTCAAATCCTAGGTGCTGTCACTCTACTCCCATCCTCTGTGCTCCTTAGTAATTAGTCAAACAGTGCAAATAAATAAAAAAGAAACCTCAATGAAGTATGTGCATTGATAAAGAGAAAAAAGAAACAACACAGGTTTGGTTACTGCAGAGGTTTGAACCTAGGACCCTTGTGCCTGGAGGCAAAAACTTTACCTCTCAGCTACTCACAATGCATTACATAAACAGACTTTTCTTTGCCTACAAACAGGAAAGGCCTGGTGATGTCATCGTGCTGGGTCACATGACATGCAATTCAAACAAATCAGTGAGTATGGCCATGTTTCTGTTTTTCTTCTGAGTTTTTAAAAAATTTTTTCCCCTTTTTCTGTATATTTTGTGATTTTAAGGGAGCGTAGGGACCTGCAATAAATGAGGAGCCGTGAAGGAGGCTTGCAGTCTTACAATATTGTGGCCATTATGTTAACCAATACCTCATATTTGAAATTTTTCCAGTATGTGAAAATAGTTTTTTTGCCCAACAGTACTGGGGACTGGATGCAAGTAGAATACCAGCAGCCGCCCCCCTCATGCATGGAAGGTGTGCGAGCGTCCGTCTTACGGGTATTTATGCATCTGTCTAGTCTCCCAACGTATGGTACTGTGGCTTTTTGGCTTTTTTGCATGCTATGTGAATAGATGTCAATTTAAGGTACAGCTTTCTGTCCACCTAGTGGAGAGATATATGGATTACCACCAATCAGCTGCACCTGGGTATTTTTCTTTATTAGCATGGGGGCCTGTGTTGCCTCTATGCTGTGTTCAGTCTCATTTCAGCTTTACTAGCAGTGAGTATGGCCATGTTTCTGTTTTTCTTCTATATAGGAGCTAAACACAAGTTTAGGAGATTTGTAATTAACCCCTAATTCAAGTACATTTCAATACTTATTTTTGCTGCATTGAAATAGTAGCAGTGGTTCTGAAGTTTGACATAGCCTTTAAGTAATTGTATGGCAAACCTCTCGATGGGGACCAATTATATCTTATCAGAATACCAAATTAACATTTATTATCATTTCATGTTAGGTTTTGTTCATATTATCATTAAAGGGGTTTTGCCATGAAGTAAAATTGACGTGGGAAGCTTGCAAATGAAATAACAAACATTTTCACCATTCATTATTATTAAAAATTCTGCACCGTTTTTGTCTTAGCTGCTTCTTTAGTGATCCATGGTTTACAGCTCGTCTCCAGACGATACGACTAGGGCTGAAAACTCCTCAGTCCTGGTCAGACATGCTCAGACATCACCTCTCCTCTCAGGCAACTACTTTATGTTCAAATCCTAGGTGCTGTCACTCTACTCCCGTCCTCTGTGCTCCTTAGTAATTAGTCAAACAGTGCAAATAAATAAAAAAGAAACCTCAATGAAGTTTGTGCATTGATAAAGAGAAAAAAGAAACAACACAAGTTTGGTTACTGCAGAGATTTGAACCTAGGACCCTTGTGCCTAGAGGCAAAAACTTTACCTCTCAGCTACTCACAATGCATTACATAAACAGACTTTTCTTTGCCTACAAACAGGGGAAAAGGGCCCGGTGATGTCATCATTTTGGGTCACATGGGCATGCAATTCAAAAAAATTTCCCCACGCCCCCTTCCCGAGCCACAGAGCTGAAAGCCCGGATTTTTGGAGTTATGAAAATGAGATTGTGGGCAAAACCCCTTTTTAAAGAATAAAAAAGTGCCAAAAATAATGGAAATTTAAAAAAAAAAAGGGAATAACCACAAATATTGGGACTGTGTGAGACAAATATATCATTGCAAGGTTTCCCGTGAAAAGGAGTAGAGATCCTTTTTGAATACTAGAGAATTCTGAGTTGTGCAATTTTTAAATTGGGAAAACCCTGTGCCCATTGGCCCAAGGAAAACATCTTAAAAGGGAAAAATCTAAAATATGAAATAAAAAAAAACAAGCCATTTCATGCAAAAAGGGGACAAAGATCAACTTGTATAGCATATTTAAACATTAATCAGTTATAACACTATTATTTTGTAGGTCCCATTCTTTCCACCAAAAAAAGTCCTGAATGTTTATTGCACCCGACTCAGAGGCGGGAACAAAAAATTATAGGGCCCCCAACCCAAAAAAAAAAAAACTGCACCCCCTAATGAAAAATAAGCTAAAAAGCGGGCAATAATTTAAAGGGGAGAAATAATAATCCACATATCAGAGAAACCCCCATAGGGAAGGGGCTGGAGAGCGGAAAAACCCCATATGACTTTTTTACCTTAAAAAAAATTTTTTTTTGTACCAGAAAAGGGAAACCCCCTCAACCTCTTCCCCCTTTGAAGGTTTCTATGGCTATTTTTTACATCCCCTGATGGTCGACCCTTTTAAGGTGTCCCGGGGTTTTCTGGCAAAAAAAAAGTTAGAAGAGCAAATCACTTTAGGCCCGGTTTGGTTTCAAAGGGGGTGGCCTTCCCTGAATCAAAGGGGGTTTTGGGTTTTTAGAAAAATCCAAAAGATATTTCAATGAGTAAGAGATTAAATGTGTAACCCCCAAAACCCACCTTTTTTATTTATAAAGAAAAAGGGTTTTTTAAAGTCTGCATCCTTTTTTCAGCAACTTTTGTCACTTTTAAACCCCTTCTGTGGGATTGGACTAGTGGTTTTTCATTTCCCCATGCAATCAAAAGAGCCTTTGGGAAAAACCCTGATCCCTTTTAAAAGGGGGTTTTGGGCCCCAAAATAAAACTGCGTGGGAAGTTTTAAAAATAAAAAAATAAACCCTTTTCACCCTTCATAATTTTTTTAAAAAATTTTGACCATTTTTTTTTTTAGCTGCCCCCTTTAGTGATCCCTTGTTTATCCAAGGGGATAAAACCAGGGGTTGAGACCCCACCTTGGGGGCACATGCTCAGACAAACACATCTCTTCTCAGGCAGGGTATGATTTTTTCCCAAAACCCCGGGTGCTGTCATTCTACTCCTGTCCCCTTTTGGGTAGTTAGAAAAAACAAAAAAGTGCAAAAAAAAAACCCAAAAAAAACCTAATGAAATTTTGGGGTATTGATAAAGAGGAAAAAAAATCCACAGGTTAAATTCCCGCAGGGGTTTTTTAACCAAGGACCCTTGTTCGTAAAGCAAAAAGTTTTACCAAATGAGCTACATGAAAACTACAACCCCAAATTCCCTTTTCAGAAAAAAGACTTTTTTTTTTCACTAGAGAGCGGAAAGGCCTGGTGATGTCATCCTGCTGGGTCACATGAAATGCAATTCAAACAAATCACACACGCCCCCTTCTGAGCACACAGAGCTGAACAGCAGGATACAGGAGGTATGAAATGACATCGTGGCAAAACCCCTTTAACTGGTTTATCAGTTCTCCTTCCTTTGACCATTTTTTATAGAAACTTACCACTGCATACCCAGAACACCCCATAAAACTTGTCATTTTGGAGGGGCTCTGTCTAAGTCACAATTTGGATATTATCAAAGTCACTCAGGTCCTTATACTAGCTCATTGTTTTTGTTTTGAGCCCAACTTCAAGAATCCACTTTCACTTGCTGCCTAATAGATCTCAGCCCTTGACAGGTGCCATTGTCATAGGATAATTAATGATATTCACTTTGCCATTCAGTGGTTTTAATGTTATGATTGTGTATATTCTAGTCCGAGAAGCAGAGCTGTGTTTCCCAGCAATGTATTATGACTTTGACTAAAATATAGTTGTGTTAAAAGTCATCCTTTACGAGGGTGCCATGACATGTGTGTTACTGCCATCAGGTAGCAATTGTAATTTACTTCTGATTGCCCCATTGCACATGGACTTTGCTTAGTTTGAAGTTGCAACTTCAGGTGCAGCTTGGTAATTTGCAGTGAATCAGGTGCAGCACTAACACACATATAATAGCACCCATATATAGAGTTACCTATGTAGATGAAGATAGATTTTAAGGTCTTCTCTGGTTTAGAAACCCCGTACTAGAGAATTTTAAGTTAAAAGAGAAGGTGTTCACATATTTGTTGTTGGGCATATCTGTAGATTACTTAGACAGTCCATAGATTTCAAAAAGAACTATGTAATGCCTCATGTCTTCGGCATTGACTGTGTTGGGAAACTGAACATTTGCTGCTAGATTAGCCCATGGCTATGGGTTCCAGCAACAGTACTTCTTGTGCACCCTTAGGGGCCGTTCACACGGCTTATTCTGTGACTGATTCCAGCCGTACTGCTCGCCGTATTTGCTCTGCAGTACGGCTCCAATCCGTCCCAGTCATTACGGTAATCCACAGTTCTCATAGAGAACTATGGATTCCGTCTCTTCTCCCCGCTCGGCGAATACGCCGCGGGGGGAGATAAGTGACATGCACATTATTTACAGAGTGTACGCGCCGTGAATAATGAGAGTCTATGGGGCCGGCGAGCTTCTGGCCCCCCACCCCCGCTGCACAGCTGTTGGCGTAATTGCGGGGCGAAATCCGTCCCGCAATTATGTCGGCTTTAAACCATGTGAACATTGCCTTATAGTATACTGAATTAATGAAGCCTATGAGCACATTGCAACAGACCCCTAAAGGATGGGATAAGGCCGAAAAAGACCCCTGTGCAAGAGCAGTTTGGAGCACAACTTTATTTATTTTTTTACACCATTCACATTTCACACTTAATAACTTGTTAGATTAATTCTACAGGTTATTACGGTCGTGTGGATACCTAATATGTGTAGGTTTTTTGTGGTGTATTTATGCACAATTATTTTTTATTAAATATTTTTCTTTTTTTTAATTTTTTTACTTTTTTTTACACTTTTTATGTTTTTTTTTACTTTTTATTTTTACCCCCATGAAGGAAAAATGTTTAACATTTTTTTAATTTTTTTTTTTTTAACTTAGTAATGTATTAGCATATTCATATATGCTAATACATTTAATTTTGTGTCAGTCTGACACAGGCAGTGATCAGGATGCACACAGTGCGTCCTAGTCACTGGCTTCATAAAAAAGACAGCTCGGGGGCCACTTAGGTCCCCAGGGCTGCCCTGTGCAGCCGTTCCCTGGGCTCTGTCGGGTGCCGGTGTTTGTCCCCCCAACAAAACATGGAACCCTTTGATTGCGCTGCGGTAACTCACCGCGCCATTCAAAAGGGGTTAAAACACCGGGTTGGGAGGTTTCCTCCGCTCCCCGATTTTCGAGAGATGCTCTGGGATCGGGGCTGTGTAGTACCGCCCCGATATAAGGCAAATTTCGGCGCCGGGCGCACAATCCCGATGTCTGCAGCGACGTCTAAAGACGTCGCTGCAGACGAACAACCCGCACCAGCCGACGTCTAAAGTCGGTGGGCGGTCGTTAAGGAGTTAAAGGAACGTTTGCTACTTTGTATCAGATTTACTATAAGGTTATGTTCGCATGATGGATTCAGACACTGACATTTTCAGCGCTGAATCCATGTCTTATCCTTGTCGGAAAATCCACTCTTGTAGGGCACGGATTTAGGACGAGGAGGTGACACTGATTTTCAGAGGCAGATTTTCTCCTGCTATATACTACATGGGAGGCAAGGAATCCGCCTCAAATAATTGACACATCAATTATTTTTCAGCGCTTACAATGTGCAGAAAATAAACAAGTTAAATCAGCGTTGTGTGAATCATGACGCATATTTTATATGGGAATCAACGGTAGGTGTTTTACAGGTGGATTGAACACTGAATCCGCCCCAAAATCAGCTTCCAGATCTGTTGTGTGAATATACCCTTACAAATACATCAGAACTGTGGCTCAATTTTTGCCACAAAAACTCAAAAGCTACACCAAACACCCAAATTTTGGCATAAAATCAGCCAACCAATAGGTGATAGAAATTTAAACAAAAGATTTGCCCAATTTATCAATAAGCATTAGTCACTGTGATAAGTTCATCATAACTGTAGACTGCCTAGTCTGAGTTTACACTAAGAATTAGAGAGGATTAGTAAATCTTCCCATTGTGTAATACCTAATGCCTGAAAGGTTTAAAGAACACCAGAGAGAAAACTCTGCACTGAAACAAGCTTTACGTTACATTGGAAATTAGAAGAAATACTGTGAGAAGTAAGAGAACATAGAATAACCCAATGTATGCAAGTAATTTAAATTATGGGTCTATTGCACTGGTATATGATAGACAAATAGATACAGTATCTCACAAACATGAGTGCACCCCTCACATTTTTGTAAATATATTATTTCATCCTTTCATGGGACAACATTGAAGATATGACACTTTGATGTAAAGTGATCAGTGTACAGCTTGTATAACAGTGTAAATTTGGTGTGCCCTCAAAATAACTCGACACACAGCCATCAATGTCTGAACGAGCTGGCAACAAAAGTGAGTACACCGCTGAGTGAGAATGGACAAATTGTGCCCAAATTGTCAATATTTTGTGTGGCCACCATTATTTTCCAGCAATGCCTTAACTCTCTTGGGCATGGAGTTCACTAGAGCTTCACAGGTTGCAGTCACTGGAATCCTCTTCCACTCATCCATGATGACTCCATGATGGAGTTGGTGGATGTTAGAGACCTTGTGCTCCTCTACCTTCCATTTGAGGATGCCCCACAGATGCTCAATAGGGTTTAGGTCTGGAGACATGCTTGGCCATTCCAGCACCTTTACCCTTATTTTCTTTAGCAAAGCAGTGGTCATCTTGGAGGTGTGTTATCATATCGTATATTGTCCTGCAGCCCAGTAAGGTGGAGTTCATGCTCTGCTTCAGTATGTCACAGTACATGTTGGCACTCATGGTTCTCTCAATGAACTGTAGATTCCCACAGCCAGCAGCACTCATTCAGCCTCAAACCATGACACTCCCACCACAATGCTTGACTGTATTCACTTTATAGTCTTTGTAGTCCTCACCTGGTTGTCGCCACACACGTTTGACACCTGAACCAAATACGTTTTTCTAGGTCCAAACAGACCATAGGACATGGTTCCAGTAATCCATGTCCTTAGTCTTTCTTGTGCATCATCTTTAGAAGAGGTCTACTTCTGGGATGACAGCCATGCAGACCAATTTGATGCAGTGTGCAATGTATGGCCTGAGATCTGACAGACTGATTCCCACCCCTGTAACCTCTGCAGCAATGCAGACAGCATTCATACGTCTATTTTGACCATCTCTGGATATGACGCTGAGCACATGCATTCAACTTCTTTGGTCGACCATGGCAGGGCCTGTTCTGAGTGGAACAGTCTTGTTAATCTGCTGTATGGTCTTTGCCACCATGCTGCAGCTAAGTTTTAGGGTATTGGCGATCTTCTTATAGCCTAGGTCATCTTTATGTAGAGCAACAATTCTTTTTTTAGATCATCAGACAGTTCTTTATCATTAGGTGCCATGTTAATCTTCCAGTGACCAGTATAAGAGCGATAACACCAAATTTAACACAACTGCTCCCCATTCACACCTGAGACCTTGTAACAGTGACAAGTACATGGGCACCAATTTTGGGGGGAAAAGGGGAAATTTTAAACAACCAATTTTTATTGGGGTGAAATCCTTTTGTTCCCCGCAGTTTAAAAAATTTTTGGGGGTTGTATGGCCATGGGCACCCAAAAAAAACAAGTAAGGGTCCGCAGGGACAGCCTTTATGAATGCGAGGCTCGAAACCCCCGAATCCATGGGGCAAAAATGGATAAAAGGGTTTATTTGGGGCAAAACATTGCAATCTTTTGTGTTTTTTTTGAGAAATAAAGAAAATAAATGTAAATTTGCTAACCCGCTGGATGCTGTCTCTTCTTCTAAGGATATTGATGGGTGTTTTGTTTAGTTATTTTAGGGCCCCACCCAAAAATTTACACTGGGAATTTCAAGCTTTTGCAATGGGTATTTACATTGTATCAAAGTGTCAATTCAGAATTGTCCCCCTGAAAAAATACAATACAATATTTACAAAAAGGTTTAGGGGTGTACTTACTTTTTTAAGAAATTTTAGGGGTAGGTTTTAATTTTTGGAAGTATAAAATGGCAATAATAAAACTGTCACAACAAAACTGTTTTTTTTTTTCAGAGAAGGGTTTAATGATTTGTTTATTCCCTGCTTTGTATCCCCTCCCCTAAGAAAACATAAGTCGAGTGGGTGTGCGTCTAAACCCCCTTTAAAAAACACCCCATAAAATGCAGCGTCCCTAAGGTTTATTTTTATTGTAAAGCCGACTGGTTGGGGGAATTTGCATAGTTTACAATTGAAAATATATTCTTTTCTAGATTTTAAGTTGAAAGTTCATGTTGCAGTCCATATTTATTCTATAGAAACTGAAAACAATAGAGCCCTTTTTTTTTAAGTGGCTGGGAAAAAATTGAAAGACCCCAGGAAAAACTCCTCAGGCCCGGGGGCCCCAAAAAATCTTTCCCGCCATCATTTACCTGTCTTTATCCAATTGAATATTTTCAGTTGTTTTTATTTGGGAAAAAAACTTTAAATTTTAAGGCATTTGAACATTTACTTTTGGGCTTTGGACAAATTTAGTTTCCATAGTAAAAATTATGCTTCGTTTTATGAGCTTCTTCTTGGAGTAATCTGATGAGGTCCTAACTACATAGATTTAGTATTTTATCTCCATGTTTTTATACCTTATGCTTATGACAGTCTCGTGAAGACAAAAAGTACCCCAAGATTTTTAAATTCCCGTATTACTTTAAATAATTTTACGTGGAGTTTGATGTATAATAATCTTGAGACTTCATAGAGGTTATAAACTACCCTTTACAATATTCTAGTACCCTCCATGTTGTCGGAAGTCTCATGTGGTAAAATAGATTATTTTACTCATAACCTAGGGTTTCCCATAGTCATACTTTGTGGGGGATTTTGGTTTAATTACTACAAGGTGTGCAGAGTTTTGGGAGGTACCCCTTTTTGTTTTAGAGCAAAAGGGGGTTGTCTAAATTACAGCTTTCAGCCTGGTCGGGTCCCGGTAATTTGAACTGGGGGGCGTGCTTTTTGGGTTGCCCATTCTGCCCCCCTCTCCCCCCTCCCATCAGAACAGGCACTAAATAATTTCTTTTTACAGGGGGGGGGGGGGTTTGCTCTCAGAGTTTAAAAGGTGGGCCTGCCAAGGTCTGTTCCAGGAAAAGGGGCTGATCAAATGAGTGTGAAGTGGGTGTAAAAGCCGGGGGGATGCATGTGTTTCCTTTATATCCCCTGCTTAGTTCCCGTCTTCCACATTTTCCACAACAACAAGGGCATTGTTACTATACTCAGGAGGTCTCACTAATACAGGAGAACAAAAAGTTTCAAAATTCCCCCCTGATCTGTTTTAGTTTAGTATAGTCACATTTTCCAAAAAGGGACTTTCCATAAATTTTTGTAACAAAACAGGGTAAACGGGCCTGTAACATCTATCGTTTTAGAGAGCAGGGGGAAAAGGGGGCAGGCACACACAGGGTTAACCCAGGACACAGACCCCAGAGTCCCCCTTTCCCCCCCCTTTCCCATAAAGAAGCTTTCTGTGCGGAGGGGCTTTTTCTGGCTCAGACCTGTTTTTCAAAGTGAGGAGTCATTCAGACCGGGCCCAGCCAGAAAAAGAAAAGGGATAAACAGGCCCGCTGCTATAGAGATTTGAAAAAGCTGATGTAGTAAAACAAAACAGGGCTAGCCAAAATCATTAGGACATTTGTAATGAACTATATTGAAAAAGCTCCCTTGTTTTTTAAAAAAATCAAAAATTTAAAAACCCCAAATCTTTGGGTAGGAGACAACCCCTTTAAGGGCCAAAAAGACCCCATAAAATTTTTTTTTTCCCCAAAAATTCTTTTGCGAAAAGGGAATTTTAAGTCCCCCTAATAGCAATTTTAATGTCCCAAACGACTGAAAAAAGGGGTTTGGCTCTGAGCCATGTAAACCCCATTTGGACTCCATTTGAAGAAAAATCCCCTTAGCAATAGCAGAATTTAAAACTTTTTAAGAGTCTTTTAAAAAACCTGGTATTTTTTTCCAGACCCTAGGGGCTTTTTCTGACCCAAAGGGGTTTCCCCCTTTAAATTTGTTTAAACAGTGCTACAGAAAAAACAAACCCCAATTTTAAAAAGGGCCATTTGGAAAAACTCTGTCCTACTAGTTGCTGGTGAGTTACTTCTCTATTTGGGGGGCTAAATTTTTCTCACAAAAATTTCTTTCCCCCATCTCACAAATGGTTCATCACTATGGTTCACAATGGGTTTTTTAGGTCCCATACCAACCAGTTTTTTTGGGAAAGGGTTTGGTTTCAGAACAGAAATCCCCAAACAGTCCAAAAGGGTCACCTCTTAGCCAGCACATTGACTAGTCACCCTAGTCTTGCTGTCCAATACCACTCTGACACTTCTGAACCTGCCCTTTCCTTTTTTCAAAATTCAGAAAGAAATTTCTATGTAGTCTCCACTTGGGTATACCACCACCACTTTCCCAAGCAGGGAATATTTCTTTAAAATTTCCTTTCCTACCACATTGTGTTTTCGTGCCGAATTTACAATGACACTTATCCTACATTATTTAAATTTACTGGGAAAATTCAATTTTTTAAAAAAAGGGGTAAAAATTTAACCTATAAAAAAAAATGCTTAAAAAACAGGGTCAAAACATTTTAAAACCCATATATTCCCCAGAGCTCATCTATTCCCCCTCTACATTAACCCTTTATATCACAAAGCTCAGGGTTTATCCTTTTGAAAATAACCCAAAATATCACAAATGCTAGAAACCCCTCCTCTAATATTTAAAACCCAAAATATCACAGAGGTTTCCTCTTTCCCCTCTCATATAAAACCCCATATTTTACAAAAAAGCTCAGCTTCTCTCATCTATCATATTTAAACCCCATATATCCAGAGGTCAGCCCTCTCCCTCTATCCCTATAACCCTATATATCACAGAGCTCAGCCTTTTCTCATCTAATCAAAAATTCCCCTAAAATATTACCGAGCTCAGCAAACCCCTCCTCTAACTATAACCCAATATCACAGAGCTCCGTTCCCCTCCCAATCCCTATAACCCTTGTAGGAAGGCACAAGGGGCGGTAGTTTTGGGCCCGGGCATTAGTTGGGCACCGGGGGTTTTGCCCCAAGATTTGTGTGAAAAAAAAAGCCCCGTTATTTTTTGGTGTCAAGGGGAATAGGCCACTGACCGGGTTTTTTATTTGTAGCATGGCAGTAAGTCCGTTGATCCGGGTCGGGCTTTTTTGGGCAGTTTTGTAGAGTTGGGGGAAAGGATTTCTTTCCCCCCAACCAGTCCGGGCTTACCGCCCCCATATAAGGCCCAGCATTCTCAGGGTTTAAAAGGGGGTGTGGTTTTCCCTTTCTGTCCCAAAACTGCTCAGTGGGGGGCAGAAAAAGAGAGAGCCCGAAAACGGGCCCTTTAACCCAAAAAAGGGGCTCAGAGCCTGCACAGGGTTTGTTAACCCCCGGGAACCGCTGTTTCCCGGGAACGTGGGCCCATAACACGGGAAATTTGGGTTTCTGAACAAGCCCTGCTATTTTGTTTTTTCTTGGGTTTTTGGACTGTTGAAAAAAAATCCCGCAGGGGGTTGCAAAGTTTTTTAAAAGGGCTGCCTCCCTTTGTCTAATTCCCCCACCCTCTATTTTCAAAGAGCTAAATCCTTTTCCTCTATTATAAACCCCCATAATATCACAAAAATCAGCTTCTCTCCCTTTTATCTTTTGACCCTTTTTAAAATCACAGGGGCTCAGCTTTTCCCTCTTAAAATTTAACCCTGTATATCCCCAGAGCTCAGCTTCTTCCTCTATCAAATAAAACCCCCAATATCACAGAGCTCAGCCCTTTACTCATCTATCATTTTAAACGTATATATCCAGGCTCAGCTCCCTCTCTTTTAACATATAATCCCCCATTCACAGAGCTCAGCTTATCTCCCCCTATCTTTCCCAACCCCCATATATCACAGAGCTCAGCTTCTCTCCTCTACCAAAATAACCCTAAAAAATTACAGAGGTCAGCTTCTCTCCCCCTTTTTATATAACCCTATATATCAGAGCTCAGCTTTTTTCCCCCTATATAAAAACCCTTATATATCACAGAGCTCAGCTTAAACTCCTTATCAATAACCCTATATATCACAGAGCTTTGCTTCTCTCCCTCTATCATATAACCCTATATTCACAGACTCACTTCTCTCCCTTTTAAATTTTATATTTCCCCCCATATATCAGAGCTCAGCTCCTTCATCTATCATATAACCCTATTTCTGGGATATTCACAGAGTCCCGCTTTATCTCCTTTTATAAAATAAACCTATATATCACAAGCTCAGCTTTTCTCCCTCTAATTTTATAACCCCATATATACGAGCCAGCTTTTTTTTTTATCTATCAAATTTAAACCCCATGTATCACAGAGTTAGCTTTTCTTTTCTATCATATAACCCCATATATCACAGGCCGCTTTTCTCCTCTATCAATAACCCCCATATTCCAAATCTCAGCTTCTCTCCCCTCTACCATATTCCCTATATATCACAGAGCTCAAACTTTCTCATCTATCATATAACCCTAAATACACAGAGCCCGTTAAACCCTCTATCACATAACCCTATAATAACAGAGCTCAAACTTCTCCCCCCCTCTATTTTATATCCCTATATAGACAGAGGGTCAGTCCTTTTCCCCTATCATAAAAAACCCCAAAAAATGCAGAGTTTGTTCCTCCTCTATCCCTTTAACCCTATTAAAATCACAGAGCTCAGTCCCCCCTCTCTATCATATAACCCCATAAAAAACAGAGTCAGCTTTCTTTTTCCCTATAAAATTAAAAAATCCCTAAATATCACAGAGCTCAGCTCCCCTCCTTTTATCCCTATATCCCCTATATATCACTTTTTTCTCCTTTTCGATTAAACCCCATATATTTACAAATCACTTTCTCTCCCTCCTTTTTATATAACCCCCCTTTTATCACAGAGCTCAGTTTTCTCCTCTATCTTAAATTTCCCTATATATCACGAATTTAGCTTTTTCTCCTCTATCATATAACCCATATATTTCACAAAAGTAGCCCTCTTCCTCTACATGTAACCCTAAATACACAGAGCTCAGCTTCTTTTTCCTATCAATAAAACCAAAATCCAAAAAAGTTCCCCTTCCTTTTTAACAAAAATTAGGGATGGGGCAAATCAAAAACCCAAAAAAAGGCAATTCGTTTAGAATTTGGGAAAAAAATTTGATTTTAAAGAAGCCAAAGTTCATTTCATTTCCTGGTAAGGGAATTTTAAAAAAGGCCGCGAGCAATGGGATGACATGGGGCAGAGAAATATGGGGGGAAAAAAGGGGAAAACCCCCAATGACACTTGCTGATATGCAGCCAATCACGCCAGCTTTGTGATGTCCAAAGCCCTTTTAAAAAAAGCCATCTTAAAATTTTGCCACTTTTTCCAAATTTGTCTCCCAAGGCACAACATCTTTTCCCGTAGCATCAATAGATTGCCTCCCTTTTTTTAAAATTTCTCCGATTTTTTAGTATTGGGGGCCGAAAGACCCTTTTTCCCGGGGTGTCTTTTACACAAACCCGTTCCGGGAAACCCGTGTTTGTTTTTTTGGATATTGCAATTTTGTTCCAAAAGTTAATTTTTTCCTCTGTTTGTGGGGAATTCTTTGTTTGTATTTATCATATACAGACATCTTCATTAAACAGAGTTTGTTTTTTTGTAAATGTTTGCCCCAAACAGTATTCAGACACCCAGGTTTCAGGCCCTTCACATGCGGGGGTGGCATTGGCACAAATGTATTTTCCCGGAGCAGGGACGGCGCAGAAAATTAAAAAGGGAAAGTCGCAGCAGGGGTCACTCGTCAAGGGGCCCGAGTTTGGGTTTTATCTGTGGCCATGTGTTGACCCCCAATCCAAGGGTTTCCCTGAATGGTTACTGGTCATCCACTTCCCCCCAAGGCATTGAAACCCTACCAAGAGTCGGGGGGTTTCTCAGACAAAACCCCTTTTTGGCAGGGCCCCGGAAAGTAACGGCTTCCCCTTCCCTAAACCCCGCCCTGTCCTGTTCGTTTCCCTCAGCCAGAATACATGTGCTGGGGGCTCTGCAACACTTACAGCGAGGGAGAACTTTTTGAGGACAATGAGCAGTCTGGGCAGCAAAGGGGGGGGGAAGACACCCATGTTTCTGCAGTAGGGGGCAATAGTGATGTGGGAGTGGATGGGAGGTTATTTTTGCGAGCGGTCAGGCTCTGTACCCCGAGACCTTTGAGGAGGAAGCAGTACGAAACTCAAATTGATGATATGTGCCGATCGCACTTGAAGCCGGTGAAGCGGGGCTTCATATCATTGTGGGGAAAAGAGGGCGGCGTTGGTATCAGGAGCGGCGCGTGGCAAGTGGGGATTTTGGGGCCAGGAGTCAGCAGGGTAAAGCAGTGTGGGGTGGGAGCAAAAGGCCATGGGGGTAGCTCCCCGTTTCGCGGCCCTTTGGGCCCCAGAAAGTAGGGTGCAGGGGCTCACCAAGGCAGCGGGGTAGCATCAGTCAGTGGGGAGATTGGGGTAAGATCAATACGCGGTGGTGTGGCGTTTTTTGCCAAAAGCAAAACATGCCTTATGTAGAATCTGTGGGCGGGAAGTAAAGCGTGGCAGGAAACCTAACATTGGCAACGGCCTGCATCAATATATCGCTCACCATCCAGGGGCCTGGGAGAAATGTACTAGATGGGGTGGCCACCCTCCCGAGCAACAGCGGCACACCTACTGGCACACATCCCATTTCAGGCAGTAAAGGCCCACCACCTCCCCGAAGGGAGCAGTTTGTTTTTTCCCATCATTCCCGGTCCAATGCCCTGTCCTAGACTCATGGGCCAGCAGCGTTCACGGGTGACCCAAGAGAAAGCAGTATGACCCAGCCCCCCTAAGGGCAAAGGACCGTGTCCTGTCCATTGGTAGTACTACAGTCCCCCTTTTAAGGGGTGGACTTGATTTAAGAAGATGGCTTGTGCTGAGGTGCAGAGCCCCAAGCCATCATTTCTTTTTCAAAAAAAAGGCAATCCCACCCTGCACAAATATGTAGCAGAGAAGGGGGGCCAGTCCTTAAAGCCTGTTGGTTCATCCAAAGTGCACCACCCATGGACGTGTGGAGCTGTAAACTACAGTCGGGGGACATTTACATGCCCCTTTTTTGCCCACGGGGGAATGTGTTTTCTCCCCCAGCCACCCCAGAAATTTTTGGACAGAGACGGCATTTTCTCCTCCACGTTGTCAAATGCTGACCCTGCGCCAAATTTCCGTCCTCTACCACCCCCTTTCACCCCCCACAAGTCTTAGTGCTCTTCCACCCATCCCAAAACATATCGGGGCACGGCGGTTTTCCACGCATTTTTACACCTTTTTCCCTGGGCGAACGAAGTCCCCCCCAGGGGGGGAAAAACTGCTCCCCCTTTCATAAAAGGGGGGACCAAAAAATCGTTTTGTGCCCTTCCCACCGAAAAACTGAAAATTTGGAAACCATGGTGACGGGGAAAATTTGGAAGGAAAAAATGGACCCTGTGCTCCCCAAAAGGGGGGGAAAAGGGCCCTGCGCCTAAAGGCGCCCGTATTCAATCGGGTTTGCAAGGGTTTTTCCCTCAAGTTTTTCCCCCATGGCAAGACATTTCTAAAATGGAAAATTTTACTCGCCAAGCCCCACCCTCCCTTGAGTGCAGCGGGGAAGAACGGCCCCCCCAAAACATAGGCTGATAGGGACGTGTCCACCTTTTGGAATTTCAGCCCCCAAAAATTTTGGAAACCTACTCTTTTAAACAGAAAAACACCCAAATTAAGGATTTTTTTTGAGGATCCAAGTGGACAGGATTTCCCTTTTGAAATTTTTTAAGTCACCCATTGGCAGCCATACAGGCCCATTTGCCCTTTGAGGGGGGCCACGTTTTTTTTTAATTTTTTTTCCCCCACCCCGGGGACTAGGGGAGAAAAACTTCTTTCCACGGGCTTAATGTCCGAAAAGGGGTTTGCCCAAATTGTCTGGCCCAGGGGACTGGAAACGTGGCACTACGTCTCACGGCCACGGAGTCTGGGGGGGGCCCCTAAAAGGGAAAGAGAAAGGAAGAGGAGGCCCTTTGGAGCACAAGCAGTGTCGGGCGAAAGGGGTGATTTTTCTACCCGGGTGACGGGAAAGGGGAAAGGAGCGGAGCACCGGAGGAGGAAAGAGGGAAAAAGAGGAAGCCCGAGGCAGATGACCCAAACAAAACGTGGCAGAAATACAGTGAAAGATGGAGGCAGGGGGAACCCTCAGGGTTCACTTGCGAAAGAGGGCCCCACTGCATGCTGATTTCCCTTGGGAAAAGTGAAGTTGGGTTTATTTCCCCCATCCGGAAAAGGGGGTTGACTTCGGGCCCCTCCACCATCTTGACCCTCGTTTCCCGGTTTCCATAATGGGAGCCTTTTTTTCCCCTGTCGAGAGAGAGGAAAAAATCTAGTATATGGAAAAAATCCTTGAAAGCCCTGTTGGGCCCGCTGCATCCCTTGCACCTCTCCATCCTCGGGCAGGTCTGCCCCGGGGGGTTCCCTCATCACTCAGTACCACTGCCACGGCTCTGAAAGGGGGGGGGGGGTAGGAGAAAGAAACCAGCCCCCTTCAGCAGAAACCCTGAGTCGGGAGCAGGCCCCCGCCCAGCAGGTGGGGGCCCAATTTGGGGACAGCACTCTGCCACCCCCATAGAACTGGGGGCCTGGGAAACCAAATGGATTTGTGGCCACCCCCTCTTCCCTAACCCAAATTATGTAGTTTAACTGAATCCCGTCGCCCTCCTCAATCTTTTCATTTTTGGCCACTCTCCAGCCTGAGCTGCTGTTTGTTGTTTACCCCCAAACCTCCAACTGGGGTTTTTGGGTGCCACTTTGGGGCCCTACTCATTGAGGGCGCCCCCTTTCCAAAAACTTTTCTTTGTCCCCTTCTGTGGCCTACTCATGTTGCTGCCCCCCTCCACAAATCGGTCACTTCCCCACTCTGTGGACTACCATAAAGCTCCCACCTCCTCAATTTGTAAATTGTCCCAAACTTGTGGCCACCATCCCTGCAGCCACCTCCACAATTTTGGTCATTGTCCACTCGGGGACCTACTAAATTTTGGGCTGCCACCCCCTCAATTTGTCATTTTTCCACTTTGGGGCCAACCCTCATGTTGCTGCTACCCCCAAAATTTTTCCTTTGGCCACTCGGGTTGGCCCAACTCATGCTGTTTGCCATCCCCCTTTCGTCATTGGCCACTCTGTGGCCCTACCCATGCTGCTGAAAAACTGACCCCTTTCTCTTTTGACCACACTGGGGTTTTTTTAATTTGCTTTTTCCACCCTCCACCACTCTTTTTGATTTTCCCACTATTTTTTGGTTTTTCCCCTTCTTTTAATCGGGTCAAAGGAATAAAAAGGACAAACAAAACCGTTGGGTTTTCTTCAAGAAGCCTAAGGCCGTTTAAACCTGGCCCTTTGTTTGCTTTAAAAAAGGATTGTCTGATGAATGGGAAGCCAAAAAAAGAGGGGGAATAAAAAACACAGAAGAAAAATGAAAAATATTAAATTTTAAATTCATCTTTTTTTTTGGATCAACTACTGTTTTTTTTTTGGGTTTTAAGCAAACGAGGGATTATTGCCCCGTTTGAAAACGGGACCCCTGAGGATAAAGGAAGGGCAAAATAAATCATTGCCCGTCAATGAAAAATTTTATGCGGGAAAACCTCTCCACCCCTTTTGGGGGGGGCCCCTACTTGAAATCAACTTTAAAAAAAACGGGTTTCTTTTTTTTTAATCTGGGGAAATATTGAGATGGGGGTAAAAGGAGTGGGGTTCTTTGGGACGCTATAGGGGGATCTTGGCCCTCGCCGGTTTTTTTAAAGTGGCCCGGACATTACCCTGTCGGGCTGCTTTCCCACTTTTTTTAAATTTTGGTCGGGTTTGCCCCGAAAAACTCCCTTAGATAAGTGAATTTTTGGGGAAGCAATTCTAGGAGCAGCGGTGTAAACCCTGGGGTGCCCATACTAAAACACAGCTTTGGTTTCAATACCAAACCACCTCTGTATGCATATTTGAGCAGGGGCACAAATTTTCTACAACAAATCCGGTTTTCTGCACCGGGAAAAATTACCCTTTTTTGGGCAAAAAAATTGGGAACGGCAAAAGGGAAAATTTTTTGAGAAATTTTGCTCATCTCTACTTTAAACCCTATATATCATAGAGCTCACTTCTTTTCCTTTTATCATATAACCCCTATATATCACAGTGCTCACCCTTTTCTCCTCTATATATAACCCTTTATATCACAGAGCTCAGCTTTTCTCCCTCTATAAATTTATCCCTATATATCACGGGGGGCTCAGTTTCCTTTACTCTTTCATATGGGCCCTATATAACATAGAGCTTAGCTTCTGTCCTAAAATCAAAATAACCCTATAAATCCAAAGTTCCCCTTCTCTTCTATCATATAAACCCTATAAATCACAAAGTCCTTTTTCTTCTTTTTCATAAAACCCTATATATCCCCAGAGCTAGTTTTCCCTTTTCCCTCTATCATAAACCCTATATATACAGAGCTAAAGCTTTCTCCCCCTTTATAATATAAACCCAATATATTCCCGGCCCTCAGCTTCTCTTCTCTATTATAAAAACCCATATATATCAAAAGGCTCAGCTCCTCCCTTATCAAAATCCTGTTTGGGGTTTGGAAGCATAACCACCGAAAGGTTGCTTTAAAAAAGGGTTTAATTTTTTCTTTTTTTTAAAAAATATACCCCCCCAATATTTATTTTTTTAAATTTGTTTTACAAGGGAAAATTTTTGTCACTTTTTCCCATATTTTACTCGAGTATAAGCCGAGTTTTTCAGCAAAAAAAATTTTGCTGAAAAATGCGCCCTGGGCTTAATCCTGGGGCCCACTGTGGCGGGGTGGGGCGCTGCGGGGGCCCGTGGCTGACGGGAGGGTTCAGTTATACCGCCTCCCCAAGGGAGCGCATATAACAAAACCCCCGAGGTCAGCTGACAGCCCCCGGGCGCTGCGGGGGCCCCCGGGCGTTTGGTCAGCTATCTTTTTCCCCTGAAATTGCGGCTCCCCCGGGAGCACCCATGCAGGAGAAAAGATCCCACTGGGGGAGAGGGGCCAAGCGGCCACCCGGAGTGGCCGGCCTATAGTCACCCGCCTGTCCCCGAGAAGCCCGGGGGGAGGTGCCCGGGAAAATGAAGCAGCAGGGGGGACGGAGCAGGGGGGGATCGAGGTAAGGGGGTTGTTTTTTTTTTTAAAAACTATCCTTTTAAACCTGCCTATAAGCCTATCCCTTGCCCAAAACCCCTTCCTATACCTTACTATCCCTTTCCTTTTAATCCCTTTATACCTCCCCTATACCTGCCTGGGTACTTCTAAAACCTCCCTTTTACCCGCCAAGTACTGCCTATACCTCCCCTTTTCCCTTGCCTAGTCCCAATCAAAACCCCTGCCTAAAACCGACCGGGAGGTTACTTTGCCTATCCCTGCCCATCCTCCTAGTACTATCAAAACCCCGGGCCAAAACCCCTCCCTTACCTCCCTGGTATTTACCCCTTTATCCCTTTCCCTATTTTGGGATACTTTTAGCCTCCCTAGTACTGCCATAACCCTCCCTATCCCGGCCTAGTAATGCCTATCCCCTTCCCTATACTGCCTAAAGGCCTGCCTGAATTTTCCTAAAATCCCTATACCCCTAGAAATGCCTATACCTGCCTAGTACGGGCCCTTTTACCCCCCTAAAACCTGCCTAGTAGGCCCCTCAACCCGGGCCTATTACTGCCTATACCCCCAGGGGCCTAATACCTGCCTTTCCTTTCCGGGGGGGGACCTATGCCAGCCTTACCCTCCCATATCCCCATCCTAAAGCATGACTAGGGGGACCTATATTTTCCCTTAGCCGTCTGGGGTTTTGACCCATGCCGGGCCCTATCCCTGCCTATGGGCCTGCCTAGGTGACCTAAAACCCTGCCTATAGCCTGCCCAGGGGCCCTATCCCTGCCTATCCCAGCCTATAATGCCCTATACCTGCCTTTAAAACCCTGCCTATGAGGCCCTATCCCCTCCCTTTAGGGGTGCAAATTGCCTTCCTATAACCTGCCAAGGGGGACATTATAGGCCCCCTTTTCCCAAACCTAGGGGAAATCCCTTAAAATCCCTATCCCATCCCAAATTCCCTGCCTAGGGGGACATTAAACGCCTATCCCAAACCTATATCTGCCAAAGGGGGGATTTTAAAACTCCCCAAAACCTGCCTAATTCCCCCTTTTTTGGGGGACATAAAAAACTCCCCTTTAAAAAAGCCAAAAATTCCCTAAGGGGGAATTAAACCCCCTTATACCTGCCTAGGGGGACTTTTAAAACTGCCTATGAAATTTTTTTGGGAAATCTATTTTTTTTTTTAAAATTTACCAGCAAGCCCTGCTTTCCCCCACCCTAGGCTTAACTCAAAGTCAATAATTTTTCCCCGGGTTTTTGTGGCAAAAGTGGGTTTCCCTCGGCTTTTACCCCGGGTGGGCCCTTATACTAAAAGATATCCCGTATGTAAAAAAATTTTTAACGGGAATTTTTTACAGCCAAATTTCCCTCCAAGGCGCAGATGAACTTATTTTAAAATGGAAATTTCCCTGTTTGCTCCCAGGGGAAAAAACTTGTAATCTTTCTTTCAAATATTTAAGTTCAAGGGTCTAGTAAAACTGACAAACACAGAAAGTTTTATTAGCACTTTTGAAAAATAGATTTACGGGGGTTAGAAACTCCCTAAAAAAATTTTAAAAAGGTTGTATGAGATTAGGAAAAATTTGCCTTTTTTTTTTCCCAAAAAACCCGCTTTTTTCCCAAAAAGTCTAGATTTTGTAGCTCAGAAACCCTTGTAATACAAAAGAAAGTCTATAGTAAAAACAGGGACCCATTTTTATAAACAGTGATCCAAATAGTATAGGGATAGGTGCAGATTTACTAAAACTGTCAAAAACTTAGTGTAAGAATGCACTAAATTTTAACCCCATTTGGCCATGCTTATGAAAACTTTGGGGGTTGACTTTTTTTGGGACAGTATTGTCTAACTTTACACCATCTAGTAGTTGGCTTAGTCTGAGCAAGTAATTGCATAAAAACTTGGTGCACCATGTTACACAATAAGTCATGCTCACTTGTTCAGCAAAAAGTATCTAAAAACATGTAATAACTGTGATGCAAGACATCAAATTTCCAACAATTTCGGGCCCAGGGACTGCTTAGTATATGTCCCCATAAAATTTAAAATTTTATAAAGTTCTGTTGGGAAAATACAGCAAAACTTTCATTACGAATTTGGTAAATGTGCTCCGTGTAGAAACTGCAATTTGCATTAGGTGAAGCAGTTCAAAACCAATAGGGGTGACGTGTATGAACATTAGCGCTGACAGGCCAGTTCTAAATTTGCCCTTTTAAGGGAGGTATAAAGCCCGCCCGAACTGTATGAACCTGTTCTTTTTCAGGTCATTAAATTTCAGGCGCATTCCCAAATGCCAATACCCCCCCCAAAGGGGGCCCGGCTCAGGCACCAAACCCTTTTCCTGGTCTGGCTGTTCTTTTCAGGTCATACATTTCAGGGCAGTGTAAAAGCAAAAAACCCCAAATCTGGTCAGGCCCCCACCCTTTTCCCCCGGTCTGGCTGTTTTTTGCAGGGCCCTACATACAGGACAGTGTAGAGCCAAACCACAAGTTTGGCTCAGGCACCACCTTTTCCCTGGTCTGGCGTTCTTCTGCAGGTCATACATACAAAGGGGAGTGTAGGGGCCCTTCCCCCAATCTGGCCTTTAGGCACCACCTCTTACCCTGGTCTCTTTCTTTGCTGGTCAACATAAAAGGGAAAAGTGGAGGGGCCCAATACCAAAGTCTGCTCAGACACCACCTTTATCCCGGTCTGGCCCGTTCTTCTTCAAGGGGCATAAAATACAGGGGATTTTTAGAGCCAATACCACAAGTCTGGCTCAGGCACCACCTTTAAAACCCGGGCTTTGGTGGGTTTTTTGCGGTATACCCCCCGGACATTTTAGGGGCCAAAAACCCCAAATTTTTTGGGTCAAAGGGACCCCCTTTACCCTGGTCTGGCTGTTCTTTTGGGAGGTCATACATACAGGGCCAGTGTAGAGCCATTACCCAAAAATTTGGGTCAGGCACCACCTTTACCCCGGGCTTTGGGTGTTCTTCTGAAATTTATACATAAAAGGGAAAAGTGTAAAAAAAAGCCAAAAACCACAAAGTCTGGCTTCCCGCCCACCCTTTTCCCCCCGGTCTGGCCCGTTCTTCTGCAGGGCATTTCATACAGGGAAATTAGAGCCATTACCCCAAGTCTGGCTCAGGGACCCCCTTTACCTGGTCTGGGTGTTCTTCCTTTCAGGCATTACATACGGGCAAATGGAGGCCAATACCCCCCCAAGTTTGGTCAGCACCAAACCCTTTTCCTGGTCTGGCTGTTTTTCTGCAGGTCATACATACAGGGCAGGGGGGGAAGGAGAACAAATTCCCCAAGTCCCGGCCCAGGGCCACCAAACCCTTTTCCCTGGTCTGTTCTTTGGGAGGTCATCATACAGGGCAGTGTTGAGGGCCCAATACCACAAGGGTTTGGGTCAGGCAAAACCTTTACCCTGGTCCGGGGTGTTCTTTTGCAGGGAAAACATACGGGCAGTGTTGGCCCCAATTTAAAAAGGGCGGCTCAGGCACCACCTTTACCCTGGGTCTGGTGTTCTAACTATTCTGGGGCCTGGGTTTTTGGGATGAAAGAATCATAAAAAATGTTTTACTTCTATGAAAGGGGGGCGTTTCAAACCCAAAAACACCCCCCAAAACTTTGGCGAAAATTTAAAAACATTCGAAATTTCTTATCCCCGCCAAAAGTTTGGGGTTGGGGGAAATGTTCACACATTCTCTTTTGGCTCAAAAATACAAAAAATTTTTGGGAAAAAAGTTTCAATAATTTGCCTAGGTGTTTTTTTATTGGGGAAAAATAAAAAACCGTTGGGTTTGGAAGGGGCGTTTAAAAAAATTAAGAGTGTGTAGTTGTTTTTAAAAAACTTTAACTAGAATGACAATATAGTGATGGGAAAAGAAATTTAAATTTTAAAAGCACCCAGGATAAAGGAAATGAGGGTAGGGGGAAAAATTCAAAATAAGATTGTCCCGGAAAGTGGTCCTGCTTAAAGGAAAAAAATTTTTTAAATTTTAAAGAAAATTGGGAAAGGAAAGGCTGGTAGTTATGAAACTTTAAAAATGGTTAAAAAAGAGGACATCACAGCGGAGTTTTGGATTTTTATAAAAAATTATGGATTAATTTGTAAAGTCACAGGCACACCCCCGATTTCATATTTTTTAAAAATGGGAAAACACCCCCCGTAGCTGTCAGTTTTCCCTTTATTTGTGAAACAAAGGACAAGGAGAAACAAGGGAAAATTTTTGGACCAAAACGGCAGAGAGCTGTTTGGTACCCAGTCGGAACTTGGGGCCCAGTGGTTCGAGATACCTTGTGCGGCTCTGGCCCCCAGAAACCCTGCTGGGGTTAAAGGTCCAAGAGGGGGAAGAGAGAAATGTGAAAAAAGGGGAGTGGGGAGTGGGAAAGTCCCAAAATTTTGGGTTAAAAAGTGGGGGCCCACCTGGGCCCCGTGGTTTTTCTCTAAATTTGGGAAAGGGGGGATTAAACCCGCATCCACCACATTTCTAACCCTTTTACCCCCCCCTGTGTGCCCGCACCAAAAACTAACTTAAGGTAACTAGGGCACTCTTGCTGCTTCTTTTGTCTGTACCCCTACCCCTATTTGCACCTTGACCCTTTTTATGTATAGCTTACCCCATTTTATATTTTTTGTCTAGTGCGCTTATAAGGCGATTTTTTTTATATAAACTTTGATTCTGGATGGTTTTTTTCCTGATCAAAAATGAACCCATTTCCGTTTCTCAGACCTAAATACGCTACCCGGGCAGGTTCCCCGGGGTGGTTATAAGCGTAACAACAAGGGCTATAGTTTACTGGGTGGGAAACAGATATTTAGCCCGGTCTTCCCCCCCTATATCCCTTTCCCCGTTTGGACAAGGGTTAACTGTGAAACAATCCGCTGGCCTTGCGGGACCCCTTTGGGGATGCAACATTACAAATACACCCCAAGTAGGTTCAACCTTTTCACATTTCCAAATAAAACTTGGGTGCCACAAACCATTGTGAAAACACCTAAGTTGTAAGCAATGCATATCACATCTTCTTCAGGAGCTAAAACCATATGAAAAACTTCTGTAACTTTTGGTGACTGGAAGATGATAAATTCGCCAATAGGCTGCTTTTCGGCAATCTTTTAGCACCACAATGTTAGAATTTGGGGCTCGGAAAAACCATATGCCCTCTTTTATCAAGCGCATGAAGAAAGCTTAAAGTGAATGTGTTCTGTGCAATGAGCAGACACAGAAGAACGCCAAAAAGCTGTTGTAGCCCTGTTCTACAGATGTATGAACAGTCGCACTCCAAACTTTGGTGCAATTGGCGCAGCTCCAGCACTTTGTAATGCACCAAAGATTTGGGGCATTCTGGGGGTGTATTGCACCACATTCATAGAATTAGACACATTTATGATTCTTTGACACCAAACCTAGGCACAGAACAGTTAGAACAGCCAAGAAATCTATGTTTTTTAAGGTTTGGTGGCCCCGGGTAGCCTAGACTTTTTGGGTATTGGCTCTACAATTGTGGCCTGCAGAAAAGAACCGGGGTTTATGGTTCTTTGCTGGCATTTCGTACGCATTCTACATTTCCCTTTAAAAGTGATTAAGAACTGGCCTGTCAGAGCCAAAGTTCATACATGTCACCCAAGGTCTACAGATTCTTCACTTTTGCTGAGGAAACTGTCACTGGAGGCTCCTACTTGAATAATTTAAAGGACTAGCTTATGCTACAGATAGCAGAAGATCTGCTAAATGTAATCTATTATCAGGATGGTGCACCTCCATATTTCCATTTGGATGTTCACTGATACCTGAACAAAACTGTACCAGAACGTTGAATCGGCCATCCTGGAGATAGCAATACAACAAGGTTGTGCTGGCCTCCTGGATCACCAGATCTAATAACCAGTGATTTCTCTCTTTGGGGCTAAATCAGTGTACCTGCCCCTCCCATCTCCCCACCCACAAAATCTACATGACCTGAGACAGCACTTCACTGATACAGTGGAGTCCAGTCCTGAGACTATGTTGGCAAGTGGCTGGACAGAATTGGAGTACTGCCGAGACATCTGACATGTCACCAATGGAAATTATTTTAAACATTTGTAGTATATAAATAATACCTATGCGATTAAATTTGTGTTATGTTCCCTCAGTTATGAATACCATTGCTATTATTTTGCGCCCTCTTTTTTGAATCACCCTGTGTCATTTATTAACCCCCTGGAACACTTCAACATAACCGTAAATCATATTTAGAACTAGTGTTTTGCACCACAACATACATTATGCTGTGTAGATGGTACAGGCTCAGGAGCTGTGTCTATGCCATTAGCAGCATGTGTGGCTCTAAAAGTACAATGATGGAAAAATTAAGAAGTTATGACTCTGTGACTATAGGAAAAAACAATATTTTACTAAGAAAAATGGTTTAGTCTTGCAGAAGTGGTAAAAAAAATTACACATATCTGTAGAAAAACTTTAAATGTTTTTAATATTTTATATTGCACAGCATAAACATTTTTTAAAAAGCAATTGTGAATTGCTGGAATTACTGCTTTTCTTTCATTCAAACAAAAAAGAAAATTATTGAGTCCTAGATATCCAAACATGGTACTATTGAAAACGATAACTTACGCTGCAAAAATTAAGCCCCTGTACAGCTACATTGCTAAAAAAAATGTAAGAAATTTATGGCCATCAAAATGCAAAAAACAAAGAAAAAGGCTTGGACATTAAGATCCAAAATAGGCTCATCCTGCAGGGGATGGTGAGTATCTGTTCATTTTCAACAGACAAGCTGCCAAAAGCAGAATCAAGGTAATGTAAGGAAATCTCAATTATACGCCTCACTATCAGCTATACATAACGGACAATTGACAAATAAATGAGTACAAAAAATCTAATTACCACAAACAGTATATTGTAGAAATAGTGGCATAAAAATGTGCTTTTAAGCAAGCTGTGTGAAGACCTAAGCATAAGTTATATCCATGATTCAAGTAAAATACTACTAATATCATGTTTACTGCATACAGATATTTCTGCATGAAGTGTCCATCTGTTCTTACACAAAAAAATCTGAAAAAAGTAAGAGAAGCCACTGAAAAATATCTATGACCGGATCTGAGAAGGCAATAAGACATCAAACTACAGTATAATCTTTACTAACATCCTTTGGAGATATTAAAAATAAATCAAATTGTAAAGAATGGAGATGTAACTTTAAATTAAACATAAAACATATATAGCAACAAATTAATAGTGTTAGAAGTGTTGGTGGCACATAGCACATAGACTGTTAGGGCCCATTTACACGGCAATGGACAAATACCAGTCGGCTTTTCTCTCCATTCACTTGCACATATTCCATCCGAAAACCAGACGGAAGAATGTGCAAGCACAATGTTTTTCGGGCAGCCGGCGCTTTAAAAACCGCCGGGCGGAAAACCCGTGCAGTGAGGACTGCTGCACGGGTTTTCCATAGAAGCCCGTTGTGCTAGTTTGCAGACGGTATTCAGACGGTCTGCAAAACCGCAAACCGCCTCAAAAAACGTCCGCAAACCCGTGCCGTGGGGACATGCCCTTACTTTTAGTGCACATGTAGTGTTATACATTTGCTGAAGTATCATTAAGTATTTTTCCTTTATGCTTGTTAAGACCAAATCAGTTTGTGACTTAAACCATGTAGATTCAAGATGTTATCATGTCCACTGAAGTCCAACTAAATTCTTTGTGCTCAAATGCACCAAAAATTAGTTTGTGACTTAAAGAACATAGATTCAAGATGCTAATGATATCTAATTATGATATCTAATTATTTTAGTGGAATAGTTCATAGTTATAAATGAACTACAGCATTTATTCAAAATATTCAGTTATAAAAAAAAATGGTATAAATTTATTACAATTTATGATGGTAATATTAATAACAAAAATTATAATAATAATTATACTATTTACAAAATGATGAACTTGATAATAAAAATACTGATATATTTATTTCAGGTTAAAGAAACAAAAAAATGTGATCAAATTATTTTATTAAAAGATACAAGTGAAAACATTTATGACGTATATTAATTTAAGAAAAAACTAAAGTTACACAGGATTTAGTCAATCTTGTATAATTTCTTTTCACACTTAGCAGAGAAAGAAATCCCACAGTGATTGGGCTTTAGATATCTTAGTCTGCTGCAATGAAGTAGTTAAATACCCCACTATGACCAGCTGATTGTTTTGGCACCTGCACTATGTAAGAGATGGCACAGTGTCTTTTGTGCATTATAAAGGCACATCTTCCTTATTGTTCTAATACTGATATAAAAAAGAGGGAGCCTAATCTTTTATTGGTCCCAGTGACAACTCCAACTCTAAGATTTTTTTTTTGTCTCTTTACGGTTTATTGTTACCATAGCCACAAGGCTACAATATTGTTGGTTTAGCGCTGCCTCTGTACTGTACCACCACGAGCTTATTCTCTAAAATCTGTATTATTCAACTGTTCTGAAGATTTACATTTTTAATGGCTCGTTTATGTAATCCCATAAATAAGGTAACAGAAAAGCATCAACACACAAATGAGTGAGCCAGGCTCTGAAAAAAAGCTGCTGAAACAGGTCAGTCAAGGTCTCAGCTGCAGGGTTTTGATTGGTATCGGCTATGTATCCAATGTGGCCATGGACTTAAGACCACCCAGTTAGCCCAAAAAATGGTGCATTACCAAGGAATCGTTTAATGGTGTTATAGTTCAGTTCTTTTTTCTTTTTTTTTTCTTACAAAGGAAGATCAAACTTTTTCAGAAAAGAAAAACAGTTTAGTCAAAAAAACTCATTTACTTTATTGCTTTGACAGCTGAACTTCAGCAAAGTTTAGACAATTAATTGTACTGACAGAAGCTGCCTTTATTTTTCTTATACAAATTGTTCATAAAGAGAGAAATTAGTCCCAAGACACCTGCCAAGCAGATTATATGTGGGGGAAACAGCTACATTTTATCATTAACACAGCCAACACATTTAAAATACATTGGCTGGGTAGTATTGTTATTGCAGTATAATTGTAAATGGGGTTAAACATTATAAGAGATATTGCAAAATAATAATTAGACAATTAGAATTAAAAAATTATTTAATATTTAATCATAGTGAAATTATTTGGGGGTTGATTTTACATCTCAACAAATGTCATCCAGTTATCAGTACAAGCAAAGAATGATTCAACGTGGTTTTCACCACCAGTAAATATTAGTTCACTTCATTTGATCAGGCAAAAAAATTTTCCAGTGTGATCTTTTTTTTTTTTTTTTTTTTAAGGGTGCAGAGCATTTTTGGCGAATTTTTTGGTGCGTTTTTTTTGGGGGTTTTTTCAGAAATACACAACAATTAATGCTGTGCATTTCTGCAAAAAAAAGTGCACCAAAAATGCTCCATATGAAAGCATCCTAAGGCCATGTTCACACGGCTTATTCTGTGATGTAATTCAGTCCGTAATTACGCGCCGAAGTGCGCCAATTACGGGCTTAATCCGTCCCAGTAACTACGGTAATGCACAGTTCTCATAGAGAACTATGCATTACGTCTCCTCTCCCTGCTCGGCGAATCCGTCGGGCGGGGAGATAATTGACATGTCAATTACTAGTGGCGTATACGCGCCGCTAGCAATGACTGTCTATGGGCCGGCGAAGTGCCGGCTCCCCGCTCGCTTCCCCGCTCCCGCCCCCGGCCACACGGCGTAATTGCGGGGCGGAATTACTCCCCGCAGTTAATAGCCTAAGGGTATGTTCACTCAGCATTTTTGGATATGCTTTCAAAAACGCATACAAAAGTGCTGCGTAATATGTATACAAAATTTATCCAACCTGCAGGTGCGTATTTGGATGCCTTTTTGTTAGAGCAGAAATGCCCCCTATAGTTTTAAATAGGGCGTCTGCTGTGTAAAACGGATCAAGAAATGACATTCAGTTCTTTGAACGGATCCGAAAAATATATCAGAAAGACGCATGTAAACACGTATTGCCTGAACGCCGATTCGTGTTTTCCATTGAAAGCAATGTAAGTCACACTGCACATTGTTAGATGCGTGTTTAGGTCTGTTTAGGGTCTGAAACACAAATCCAAACATGCATCTAAAAACGGATACAAAAACACAGTGTGAACATCCCCTAAGTCTAGATACTAGATATTGCTGTTACATGTCCGCTGTGGCACCCACTGGTGTTCAATTGAATCCCCCTCAGATGGCAATATGTATGAAAACTGTCTAGGACTTTCTTTGTTGCCCATAGCAACCAATCAGAGCTCCCCTTTAAGTTTCCAGAGCACTATATGAAATGAAAATGAAGCTCTGATTGGTTACTATGGGCAACAAAGAAAGTCTTACACCTGGACAGTTTTCATACATGTCCCCCTGAATGTCCACCTAAGGCTAGGTTCACACGGCTTAAAATGGGCCGTATTTCGGTCTGTAATTACGCGCCGAAGTGCGCCAATTACGGGCCAAAAACGGCCCATTCATTACGGTAATTCACAGTTCTCATTGAGAACTATGGATTACGTCTCCTCTCCCGCCGGCGAAGCCGCCGGGCGGGAGATAATTGACATGTCACTTTCTAGCGGCGTATACGCGCCGCTAGCAGTGATTGTCTATGGGCCGGCGAAGTGCCGCCCCCCTGCTCTCCCCCGCTCCCGCCCCGCCCCCGGCCACA
The DNA here is from genome assembly GCA_025379985.1 of Phyllomedusa bahiana. Classification (NCBI taxonomy): domain Eukaryota; kingdom Metazoa; phylum Chordata; class Amphibia; order Anura; family Hylidae; genus Phyllomedusa; species Phyllomedusa bahiana. Next base: position 115,728 of record JAODAL010005853.1, read on the forward strand.
CGGCGTAATTGCGGGGCGAAATTACGCCCCGCAGTTAAGCCGTGTGAACCTAGCCTAATGTGTTAAATGCTGGTGAAAAAAAGCCATTACTAGCCACTGCTTCTTCTCTCCTGGCATGCACAATAGGAGGAATCATCAATCTCCCATATATAGGAAGAACCCAGGAATGGGACTGAGCTACTGAGCATATGTGACCATCAGCACTGGACACATTAGGTGGCAGCTCTGAAAGTGAACTAAAAGTACAGCAGAAGGCACCATCACAATCATTTAAAAGCAATAACTAAACACAGGAGCATTTTTTAAATTATTCCAGTTGGAAACATGTTACATTTTCTGTAATTAAACAATAAATTAATAGTAATTTATCACATTGCCCATTTGGGAAAGGCTTTTGAGCATGTGTGACCACCACAAAATTTAAAGGGTTTTATCATTTAATGAAGGTCTTCAAATAAGGGACAGGAAAAAAAACTTTTCAATTTGTTCATTTGCAAAGCTGTCATTTTCACAGTCTGCCTTATTTCCCCTTTCTGTAAAAAAGTTCCCCAGTGCCGGTCGGATTCCCCTCCCTTTTATTTCATTGGCTGACGGCTTAAAATTTACATTCTGTTGGCCCCCCGGGTATTACAGGGGCGCATTCCCGCCTCCACTCAGAAAAAGGGTTTGGGGAACATTTCATTTTGACAGCCCGCACGCAATCAAAAAAACAGCAGAATTTGCTCGGGGCCTAAACTGCTGCATGTAAACATAAAAGAAACAGATCTGTGTTTTTGGATGAGTTCTAGAAGATATTCAATGGTAATAAACCTCCAGCTGTGAGAGAAGAAGAGATCAGTGCTCTGAGTTCATAGAAGACTGTCTAGACTGAATGCAGGGCTGTGGTATGTAAACAAACAGCTCTTACAAAATAAGATTGCATAGGGAGAGGGACAACATAGTGACAGAGAGGGAGGGGAAGAGCAGGGATGTGCTATCCCCTCCCACTGATTTCAAATAAACACACTGACTCGGGAGCGAGCAAAAACAGTGAAGTGGGGGATGATGTAATCTCCCCACAGTTAAGAAACACCCAGCTGGGAGGGGAAGAAACGTCCCTGGATTTGAGGAGCTGAGAAACTGAAAGTACAAAAACAGACGAACTGATGAAGCGATAAATTCCCTTTAATGTTCTGAGAGGTAGCATGATCCCCTTAGAAACAATGGCCTGAAGTTGTGAACAATTCAACTTACAATGGCCGCTGCCAGAGATATTGTGGGAGGCCATCCATTAGGGTCGCACAGTGATTGGCTGGAAAATAAGGGTATGTTCACACGGTGTATTGCATCTAGTACAGTACGCACTACAATACGCCAGGTGTTTTGGAGCGACACTGTGATCTGCGCGTCTTTCCCACGCCTTTCCGGGCACCAGCCTAATAGACATTCATTGTTGGTGGCACGTATTCGCCGCTAACAATTGACATGTCACTTTTCTCCCCTAGCATACAATACGATCATATTGTACGCGTGGGGGAACGACGTGTAACCCATAGCTCTTTGAGAGCTATGGATTACCGTAATTGCGCCGCATGCATTTCGCCGCGTATAACGCGCAATACGCAGCAAAATATGCGGCGACATGCATCCCAAAATAAGCCGTGTGAACATACCCTAACACTCACTGACACTCTTCTACTGAGACATGCACAGTGATATTCTAGCCAATTGCCATGTACCTCTAATTACACAGCACACGCCAATTGGCTGGATTAAGTCAATCAGTGTGCACTGTGTCATATGGATACAATGGGCGAAATATCAGAATTGGGCTTTGCCATTTTTTGGTTGTATTTTGTGCCAAAAATCTGTTGTAGTCCTATTCTATATACTGTATGTATAAACAGTCATACACCAAAACTAGGCACAGTTTGTGTCTGGCACGGCACATTTGAATGCACCTAAGTTATGCGCCTAGAATATACTGTGCTAAGCTATAAAAGATATGCCACATGCCAGATTTATGACAGATTCATACATTCGGGTGCACTATACACTCTTTTTATGCACCTTAAACCTGGCATGGCAGCACCTCTTTTCTGACATGTCGCACAATATGTCTGCAGCGGATTAAAGGTTTTAGTAGGTCTGAAATATTTAAAACAGTCTACAAGAATTACTGCAAAAATATTTTTAAAAAAATTCAAAATCTCTTTACCCATCTATAAAAAGAAGAAAAATAAACATAACTGACCACGCAGCATCCCTTAAAGCCCTATGTAATTCAAGATCATGTTATTTATTCTGCAGTGAACACCCTAAAAACTGTAATACCCAATTCTAGAACTGTGTTTTTTTTGGTCACACCTCATAGAAAAAATGGGATAAAAAGTAAAAACAAAAAATGGCATGTACCCCAAATTGGTACCAATAAAAATTATACCTCTCCCCACAAAAAATGAGCCTTCATACAGCTCCAACTAAAAGTAAAAAAGTTGTTGGTCTCAAAAAACGGCAATGCAAAGCAAATGAAAAAAGTTTAACAGCAAAATGTAGTGAAAACTACGTATATGCAAAATAAAGATGATATACCATTTACACCCCTTACATGCCAAAACAACTGCCTGACAAAAAAAACCTTCCTACAGCTATGCTGATGAAAAAATAAAATAATTATGGCTCTTGGAAAGAGGGAATGAAAAAATGCATAACAAAAACCAAAAATGGGCTAGTCATTGAGGGGATAAATAGAAAAGACCAATTTGGTATGAGGGGGAATTTATAATATTAATATAATAATATCCTAAAAATTCTCATTAAAACTAATAAAAAAAAGTTTGATATATTTTTATTACTATCAACAATTTAACAAATATACAGAATTAAAGGACATCTTGTTTACATACCTTAACCCCTTCCTGATATTGGGCTTATGGGTACATCGTAGTTGGGAAGAGGTTCCCAAAATTGTATTTACCCATACATTCAAAACATCGTGTTGGCTCAGAAATTAAGACTGAAAGATGATCAACACAAGAATATTAATGCTGGGGACCTGCACTAATTATCAAGACCGGAGTTTACTCTGATCCTTTTAGATGCCACATTCAGTTGCAACCATGCATCTAATGGGGGCTTCCTCTGTCTCCATTTACAACTTGTTGTGTGATCGCAAGATGCCAATAATTCCTATGACAGTCCAGAAGCCTAACAAAGTTCTCAGGTTTATTGTGACGTCAACACACCTGCCACAACAAATCATGGTGATTGTCAGTTACACAATACATTGCCATACAGTCTTGTGCAATATAATGTACCTTATGGGGGACATGTAACAAAAAAAACATATGTGGGGAAAAAAAGGACAACAAAAAGTAAATAAAAAAAGCAGACACAAAAATGGAAAACATGTATATTGCCCTTTTCCCATTGCAAGTGTTAGTCACCCCAAAATAAAAAGGACACATATTTGCTATTGAATTAGGCTATAAAACTGTTAGTTAATCTGCACCATTAACACGATAAAAAAAAAAACATGGCGAATTTTATTTTCAATTTCACCTCACATGAAATAGAATACAACAAACAAAAAGTATAAAAACTTCAAAGTGGTACCTATGAAAATGTCAGCTCTCCTGCAAAAAAAAACAAACCGTAACAGAAAAAAAAGTTTTTTGCATCAAATATACTGATTTCATAAGGCCCCGTTTACAGGGTTATTTGCCGAGGATTGGCCCGATTCCGCCCGGATTGCCTTTAAACGGCGCCAATCCGGGAGTCATTACGGTAATCCCCTGCCTCAAAGAGAAAGGGATCCGTCGCTCCCCCCGCCGAAATCCCCCGGGGAGAAAAATGACATGCACATATTTACGGCCGACGCCCGTAAACAATGCATTGTCATGGGGGCCGGAGGCCCCCCCCGCCGCGCCCACCCCGCCCCCGTCCCCCCCGTAGTTCACGGCGGATTTAGATCGCTCAAATAACGGCGCACAAATAGCCTCCGTGAATAACCCTGTATGAACAACGGCCTAAATATTGATTTCCACAGAGCAAAATTATCATGTCATTTATACTGCATGGTGAGTAAAAAATAAAAAATAAAAAACACTATCAGGATTGCTCTATTATCTTCATCCTGCCTCACAAAAACGGATTAAAAAAACAATCAAAAGTCATGTGTCCTTCAAAATGATACCAGAAAAATGTCAACTCATTCAGCAAAAAACAAGTCCTTATACAGTTCCATATACAGAAGAATGTTACGGCTCCGAGAATATGACAGCATAAGGGTGCTTTCACACAGTGCGGTTTTGGTGCGGTTTTGATCCGTTTTTTGGATGCGTTTTTTGTGCAACAATGTATAGCATTAATTGTTGTGCCTTCCTGCACAAAAAACGCATCCAAAAAACGCATCAAAAGCGCACCAAAACCGCACCGTGTGAAAACACCCTAAAGATGCAATTCTTTACAAAAGCATTTTTGTGCAAAAGAAGTAAAACAAAAAGAAACATATAGAATTGATATTGTTGACATGGTACCAACACGCATAGTGAAGTTATCCTGTCATTTATACCGCTATCGTTGTAAAAATGGGTAGAATTTTGTGTGCCTAAAATACACAATGCACCCCTAGATGAAATCTATTACAGTTTGTTCTAAAATGAGGGGACTTCTGGAAGGTTTCACCTGTTCAGGTACTTTGGGGGCTTGGAAAATGCAAAATGGCACCCACCAAAATCTGCATTACAAAAACCAAATAGCGCTCCCTCCTTTGTACCCCCAGCCATGCACCCAAACAGCAGTTTATACCCACATATAGAGTATTGCCAAACTTGGAATAAATTCCTTGTGAAAATAGAATATATTCACCTAACACTGCATTATTGAAAAAATTGTTAATTTCAGTGCCCAAAGCTAAAAAAAAATCTGTGAAACACTGTGGGATCAATACTACACACTGGATATACCCAAGGGGTGTAGTTTTGAAAGTGACATCTATTTAGGAGTATTAATTAGGATTGGTACCTTAGGGTGTCAGCAAAGCTGTAATTCCGCCTAAAAAAATCCTAATGAAGACCTCAAAATCCAGTAGGTACTCCTCCTATTCTGAGGCTTGTGGCCGATTCAAATAGTGCAGTAGGGACACATATAGGATATTTCTAAAAATGGCAGACTTCAAGGAATCAATGTTGAGTTGCATTTCCCTGTTAAAATCTATTGTATTCCATTAAAAAATGGTTGAATATTGAACACCTGCAAAAAAAGGGAAATTTCGAAATTTCATCTCCAGTTTGTTTTAAAGGGGTATTCTCATCACATTGACTAGCTTGAAACATGTAGGCAAAGGTAAATAAAGACTGCTACCAAATACTGTAAAATAAGAAAAATCATGTAGCACTCACCCTTGTGTGGTGTCAATGTGCTGGTGGTGCTCTATCAGATGGATAGCTTGCATGGATGGTTGTTTAGAGCTGCCCATAAATACAATGGATAAGACCTCAAGGTACAGAGACTCAGCAGGAATAAGTTCAATTGTCTTTTAAATCATTAATTCACCAAACAGAGATAAGTGAATACCTGTGTACGCTTACGCATTTCTGATTATGAATGAGACCTTGATCACCTGTGAGAGTAAGCGCTGGGAAGAAGTGACATGTCAATTCGTTTCCTTGGTGCATATTGTACGCCGAGGAAAACGGCAGGTAATCATAGTTCTCAATAAGAGCTATGAATTACCGTCTTTGTGGACGTAATTCGGGCAGATTGCAGTGAAATTACGTGACAAATTACGCCCTGCAAATACGCTGTGTGAACATATCCTAAAGCCCAATGTGTCATTAGAAAACAATATTTAAATAACATGGATAGGTAAAAGCATTAAAAAGTTATTCCCATATATAGCGATACATGTCAGATTTGAAAGACCTTTTCAGGAAGATAAAAAAAATGGCTTGATCGTTAGTGGTTAAAAAGTACTTGTCATGTCCCTTTTGGACTGCTGTATACATGTCGCTGAATGAGCACTGTGTACACAGCTAAGCAGGAAGTCTCCAGTTCTCAAGTGATGACTGTGGCCAGGTAACTGTGGCTCCAGGTTCAAGGTAAATCAACAATGTAAAAAGGACAAAGAAATGTAATTTATTTTTCTAACTTTATTGGGGGCACAATGTTTAAAATGAATTTTAAAAAAAATAGACAAAAATAGACAAAAAATAGACAAAACAAAAATAAAATAAAAATAAAAAATAAAAAAAAATAAAAAAAAAAATTAAAAGAACACTAGCAGCACAATAGAGCAAATTGTTAGCTCTGGCCCTAAAACAATTATCTTTCTGTTGGGATCAAATAAAATCCAATTCTGGCATCGGGATTTTATTTGCAGATTTCAGCAAGTAGAGTAAATAAGGTGATATATTGTGTTTTTACAGACATGGTGGTATTTATTATGTTTAACTTTTGTCGGGTTTATTTTTAATATGATACCTGGAAAAAATCATTTTTTTTTAGTTTAAATCTGTATGAAACTTGTTTTTACTTTAATTTAGGGAATTTAAAGGATAATCCGTTTGGGGTTTTCTCTTCTCGGCCCGCTTTAATTTGTGGTTGGGGCCCCTGCTCCTCATTCTATCTAGGGAGTCGAAATAAGCAGTGTGTGTCCACTCGATTATACAAAGAACTTCCACAGAAGTGAATGAAGAAGACGGCGCTAGCACCGCCCTCCTCATTCACATGCAGGAATGGATCGCTGCGAGTGGTCAGAGAAGAGAATTTCCCGAAACGGGACTATCCCTTCCCTTTAACCTTTGGAAGGTGCAATTACTAGTACAATAGAGTGCAAAATTAATGTGGTTTAGTATATTCCATTTTCATTGTACTTCCCCTAAATTTTGGCAGGACGTAATAAGAATAGTAGCATGGGAGGCCCTTATGGCACTCAGTACTGGAGACTGCCCAGTTGTCGATTTATTGATTCATTTGCATCTAAACATTTCAAACATGCAGTGGTCATTGCAGTAAAATTCAAAGCTACTGTTACACCACAAGTAGAAGTCAGTTAGGTAAAGTACTGTGAATTTTCATGTGTTTCATTCAGTTATAGGGGTTGTCTGACTACAAATATTAGCTTTTAACATGTAGAGACCAAATATATTGCTTTATTTTTTTGGCTTTGTTGAGTAGATAAGATTTATGAATTTATCTGTGTGCACACAGGTTGCTCTAGGTTACTGACCTGCTCTCTCCGCTCTGTCTTATCGGATAGCAGGGAGTGACTTCCCCACAGGTCAGACTGCTGGTAGCTTGAGAACAGTGGGGCACATTTATTAATAGTGTCTAACTGTATGAAAGTCTTAAGTTAGACTAGAATTTATCAGAGTGTTGATAAATCTGGTGCAGGTTACAATGGTATAGTCCAAGTTTGTACCATCTTTCAATGGGTTTTGTCACAATGTAATGTTGACGTGGGATCCTCCAAAATGGGTATTTAATCACTTTTCTAAATATATGTGATTAAAAAAAGTGAAGCCTGTAAGAGCTACAGCTTTCTTTGCATGCCCTTAGTTACCTGACAGTTTACATTAGACACGACCAGGAGCTGATCTGGCTGGGCTTGCCCTGTCTGCACTTCTTATCTGATTACAGGGATCATGAAGGAGCTAACAAGGGACTGTGGAGAAATATCCTGTCTTTTGTATAGAGATTCCACTGGTTCTAATGTAATTATTTGTGTAAACATTGTAGATGCTACCTGGCACTGCTTGTCTCTGCTCAGACACCCTCCCTCTCCCCCATGACTCAGCAAGCTGAGTTAATTTTGTCTCCTGATCAGATAACAGGTAAGGAACTGACTTCTTGGCAAAACCCCTTTAAGTTGGCTTATTTTTATGCGACAAAATTCTGTCACACCCCTTTCCCGTGAAACCACGCTCCCTTTGTTGGATGAGGCGCAGAAGTGTCTGAAAACTGTCTAAAACACAAAGTAAATATGGTGTAAAGCTTGTAAGATGTTATTTTTGCCGCAAATCGTGCCAGAATTCTGGTGCAATTGCCTTGATAAATGTGTTCTCTCTAAGGCCTCGTTCACACAGCTTATTTTGCCGCGGATTGGCGCCGTACTGCGCACCGGATTTGCGCTGCAGTACGGCGCCAATTCGTTGGAGTCATTACGGTAATCCACAGTTCTCATAGAGAACAGTGGATTCCGTTGCTCCTCCCCGCTCGGCGAATCCGCCGCGGGGGGAGAAAGTGACATGCACATTATTTACGGCGCGTACGCGCTGTAGATAATGCATTGTCTATGGGGCCGGGGAGCGGCGCCCCCGCCGCGCGCCGGCCCTGCCCCCGTCCTGCCCCTTATTCACGACGGATTTGTGAGCGCACAAATCCGTCGGGAATAAGCCGTGTGAACACGGCCTAAGGGCATGTCCCCACAGCACAGGTTTTCAGCCAGATTTACAGACGGTTTTCGGATTTGAAACCCGTCTGTAAACCAGCTGTCAACCTTTTACATTGACTTTAATAAACGTATCCTAAATAAATGAGGAACAGTACTGTGTACCGTTCCTCTCCCCATTCGACCCTCTCTGGCAACGTGCCAGGGTGATGAGCCGTTACCATGGCAGCTGGCAGTCTCCACTGCATGGATTTTCTGGCGGTCAGTTTTTTACACCGCTGGCGTTACAAAAAACTTAGAACATGTTTGTCCTTCCACACGGTTTTCGGGCGGAACATAAACATGTGGGTGCAAGAGGGGAGGGCTTGAATCCACAAACCACAGAAAAAAGCCGCCCCTGCATGCCAGAAACAGAGCAAATACTGGTCGGAATTTCCCGACCGGTATTTAGTCTGTGCCATTTAAACGCGGTCTAAGGTTAGGTCTACACAGCAATAAAATACCATCGGATTTTTGGTGGATTTAATATTTTGAATCCGCCAAAAATCCGACAGTACACTGCGCTGGATAGACAGCAATAAAAAATCTGTGTAGTCTACCGATCACAGATTTTTTACTGTTGCGTTTAAAATCCGGTGGACTATACAACATGTTGCATATTCCGCAGGACTCCGCCGGATCGCTGCGCATTCAATTGTACGGGGCGATGGCAAATCCAAAAACCAAAAGCGGCTTCTGCGCAAAACCGCGCCAAAAGCCGCGGTCCAGCAAATGTCAAAATGCACAAGTAGTTTTCAGTCTGGTAGGATTTTGTGACCTAACAAGTGGATTTCAGGTACGCTATTATGACATGACAAGTGGATTTTGGTCTGACAACTGCTGTGACATAACAAGTGGGTATCAGTCAGAAAAAATGCTGTGACATCTGGTGCCAAGATTTCATCATATCTGGATTTTTCAACTGTCCATAAATAACCAGTGCAAGTCACAGAAGTGGAACGTCTCCTGAGGAAGCTGAAGCTTCCCTCTGCTCTGTTCTATCCAGCACAGCTGAAGGTTACAGCAAGAGGTAATAGCTTCTTTGCTGCAGCTGCAGTGGGCTTGCTAGGCAAATCCCTTCAAAGAGACTAAGCTTTCACATCTACATTACTTATCATCTATATTATCCAGGGAAGTGACTCTTAGATCTTGGTGCCACCAGGATTTTAACAAGTTAGTTGCTGCAATTCTCCTTTGTTTATGGCTTTCAAGAGCATATTGTTAGACAACTTATCCATTTGGACATTTTGCTGTGCTACTCTTGTAGTTGGTTGGTACCTGGTTTTTTCTATCACTGTAAGGTAACTGACTTCATCATCTTTCCACTCCATCCCTCCACCTGATCTCTCTATCACTGTTAATGCCTACACTCTCTCACCAGCTCCACAAGTCCACTGCCTTGGGATAACCTTGGACTCCTCTCTATCCTTCAAACCACACATCCAAGCCCTCACCTCTGCATGCCGCCTCCACCTGAAAAACATCTCTCACATCCGCTCCTTCCTCAACTTTGACACTACAAAAATGCTGGCCATGCCCTTGTCATCTCCTGCCTAGACTACTGCAACATCCTTCTCTGTGGCCTCCCATCTAGCACTCTTGCTCCCCTTCAAACCATCCTCAACTCTGCTGCCTGTCTTAGCCACCTCTCTCCTCGCTACTCCTCTGCCTCTCTGCCTTCACTGGCTTCCCATTGCCCAGCGAATTCATTTCAAGTTACTAACCCTGACCTACAAGGCTCTTCAGAACCTCTCCCCTCCTTACATCTCTGCCTTAAGCTCTAGATACCTCCCCTCACACAATCTCCGCTCCTCAAAGGACCTTCTCCTCTGCTCCCCTCTCATCAGCTCCTCATACAACTGTCTCCAAGACTTCACTCGCGCGTCACCCATTCTCTGGAACTCACTCCCCCCCAACACATCAGACTCTCCCCAACTTTCACCAGTTTCAAAAGCAACCTGAAAACCCATCTCTTCAGGATTGCTTATAACCTACACTAACCCCACCACCAGTACACCGGCCCACAAACATGTCTGCCCCACACCTGTCTCTTCCCACCTTCCTTGTAGATTGTAAGCCCTCGCGGGCAGGGTCCTCTTTCCTCTCTGTATTAGTTACTAGTCATTTTTCCTCACCATCGTATTTGTTCAACATTTGTTATGTATGTGATTCCCCTTGAATGTACAGCGCCATGGAATCAATGGCGCTCTAAAATAAATAATAATAATAATATGGTCCTTAATGTCCTTCTCCTCTCTAATGGGTACCACTCAATGTGGAACGTTTCTGTGGGTTCTTATTTTTTATTATCCTTACCAGTTGTTGCTCTAATATACTAAGTGTATACTAAATTCCTTAAAGGGGTTGTCACACTACAATGATTAGCTTTTTTAACATGTAGAGAACTTCACCAGGAGGGAAAACAGTTAGAGAACAAAGTGCAATATCTCTAACAAAAAAAGGAGATTAATTACCTTTGATAACTGTGAGCTCTTTAGCCTTTTGCACTATAGAGTAAATCTCCTTCACTCATATCAGTGTAATTAGAAGAGCTGGGAATACGAGCGGATATGCTAATCACTGCTATGCTAATCACCCTCAGCCTAACCAGGAAGTGTGAATCTGAAGCTGGCTGTGGCTCTGAGAAAGAACATGGTGAAACAACCCCTTTAAGTTATGACCCTGCTCTGTCCTGCTAATGAAAGCAATTTGGTTGTGAGGACCTGAGTAATGTAAGAAAGAACTGGTTTCTAAGAAGGTTATGTCTCAAAATGTCATATAAAAGGATGTTACAGTTAATTCCTAACAACCAACCTGATTTCAATAATTCAGCTGTACAAATGAAAGTACTGTATGCATGGTACGCTGCTGAAAGCTTGCATTCATTTTTCAGATTTGTATTAAATGATTTGTCCTACCATAGACGTTCATCATCTATTTCCAGAATAAATGTCCGATTACTGGGGATCCCACCGCTAGGACCCCCACTGATCATAAAACGGGGGCTCCAAATTCCATGTTCTTCCTCACTTGGAATGGAACAGCAGTGCACATGTTCAGTCACTGCTCCGTTCAAAGATTTCTTCACTGCGCAAGGTAGGGTGCGGGATTTGGGGCCACTGATTTAGCGATCAGTGGGGGTTCTAGCATTGGGACTCCCAAGAACCAGACATTTACTACCTATTCAATAGGAAGTGATGAATATCTGTGGTGGGACAACCTCTTTAATGCTGCGCCATTACCGCTACATGTGAACCCAGCCTCAACAAATGCTTGCATTTAATCAAAATGATTACATTTTAAAGGGAAAGTGGATATTTCTATGGAATTCACTTTTTTCATCTAATCTTTTAACGTTTAAAATATAGGGCACTTCTATTTCTCAGCTAAGATTTCACAAATTTGTGCTGGGACTACATTCATCGGAGAGGTAGCCGCATCTACATGTGTCTTTTCACGCAACAGAAAGCTATAAAATTCGGCTTTTCCAGATTGGAATACCCCTATAATGTCTTAGGAAAAAGAAGTGCTAAACAATGATATTGCCACCATCAGGCTCTGCAGTTATGATGTCAGTGTGAGCACCGACTCTAGCTGCTGAAGCACTACACTGGCTGTTGGGAAGTGTGCTGGTCTATCTGGAGCATGCATCCTCAAACTGCGGCCCTCCAGCTGTTGGGAAACTACAACTCCCATCATGCATTTATATAATCTATAACGGTGGGAATGATGGGAGTTGTAGTTTCCCAACAGCTGGAGGGCCACAGTTTGAGGATGCCTGATCTGGTTAATTACAATTTTTTTCTCTTGTTGTGTAGCGTAGAAAACACGCAATTGTAACACGCTACAAGCTAGTAGTTTCGGCTGCTCAATTCTTTTGCGCAATTTACATCCAGGGGTTAATTAACGTTGTTCTGCTGTTGTACTCAGAAAAAGAAACTTTGTTTTTCACCGCCAAAAAAGAAATTCTGTAGCTAATTCATATCCGAAGGTTAAATTAAGCCTGTTTGTGCTTTTATATTCAGTAAAATACACAGAGTTTTTAAACGGCACATACAAGTCAATTTTTCCTGCCCATTTGTGGAGCGCAATTTATATCCAAGGGTTACCCAAGCTTCTTAGTGGGTTCATTTGGCGTCAAATACTGGGTGTGTATTTATCATATACAGATATCTTCATCAAACAGTGTCTGTACATTTTAGAACAAACAGTATGTCAGACAGAGAGGTGGCAGGCTCTTCACCTGCGAGTGGCAGAGGCACAAACATTCCTGTAGCAGGTCGCAGCACAGCAAGGGGACGTCGCAGCAGGGGTCACTCGGTGAGGCCACAACTGTCGGTGTCATCTAGCGGCCGTGTACTGACTAGCAACCCAATGGTTCTTGATTGGTTGACTAGGTCATCCACTTCCTCCCAGATGACACCTGACAACCCCAGCCAAGAGTCGGTGGGAACGTCAGACACAACCCTTAGTTGGCATGGCCCGGGAGCGGGTCAGCGGCCCTTACCTGTCCTCAACCCGCCTCTGTCCCATCCGGTTCCCTCAGCCAGAGATCTACTATGTGGTCTGGGCTCAGCACCACTATATAGCGAGGATGAACAATTTGAGGAGGACAGTCAGCAGCTACTTGGCAGCGAAGAAATGGGGCCAATATCCCCTGCTTCTTGCAGTAGGCGGCAAAGTGTAGATGTTGAGAGTGGCATGGGAGGTCATGTTGTGAGGGGTCAGCCTCTGCATACCAAGACGGTGATGAGGACAGCAGTGACGATGAAACACAAATAGATGATGATGTAGCCAACCGCACTTGGGAGCCGGGTGAGGCAAGGGCTTCATCATCGTCAAGAGAAGAGGGTGTCAACTTGCGCGTCAGGCAGCGGCGCAGCCAGCAAGTGGGTCGTGTGGCCGTGAGTCAGCAGGATAGCAGCATGTTGAGGTCGGGAGCCAAGCGGCCCGGGGTAAAAAACCCGCTGCGCAGGTCCAACAAAGTAGCGGCACAGGGGCTCAGCAAGCACCCGGCGGCAGTAGTCACTCAGTGCGGAGCGTTGGGGCGGTTAAAATCCGATACTCGGCGGTGTGGCAGTTCTTTGCTAAGACACCGGAGGAGCCGAATATGGGTATATGTAGAAACTGTAAGCAGAAAGTGAAGCATGGCCAGGGAGCTAACGTTGGCACCACGGCCCTGCGTCAACACATGCAGCGTCACATGCCTGGGAGAAACGTGGCCCAGATGTGGTGGTCCATCCTGCCGCCGCAGCAACAGCAGCAGCAGCAGCGCCCAGTGGCACGCATGCCATTGCAGCCAGTCAAGTCTCCACTACCTCTGCAGAAGGGAGCTGTTTCTCTTTGACATCATCTCCCGGTCCAGATGCTCCTGCTCCTCGCTACTCATGGCGCCAGAAAGTCGTTCAGCGTGGCGATTGCAAAGAGACAACAGTATGCGCCCAAACCATCCTAAGGTGAAAAAAGGCACTGACCGTGCTCCTGTCCAAGTTGTTGGTACTGCAGTCCCCCCCTTTTTCCAAATGGTGGACTCTGCACCATTCAGAGAACTAATGGCTTGTGCCAGCCGAGATGGAGAGTTCCAAGCCGTAATTTCTTTTAAAAAAGGCAGTACCAGCACTTCATAAATATGTAGAACAGAAGGTGGGCCAGTCCTTAAGCTTATTGGTTTGTTCCAAGGTGCACGGCAGCGCGGACGTCTGGAGCTGTAACTACGGTCAGGCCAGTAAAGGTCAGTAACGGCCCACTGGGTGAATTGGCTTCCGGCCCAGGCACACCAACAACTTGGACAGGAGACGCCGCTTTCTCCTCCACGTTGTAAAAACTGCTGCTCCTGCGCCAATGTCCGCCTCCTCCTCCTCCACCCCCCATCACCATCTCAGCCTCCACAAGTACTGCTCCATCATACCACATGTCTAGGGCACAGCGGTGCCCACGCAGTTTCTACACCTGGCTTGCCTCGGAAAACGAAGTCACACAGGGGGGGAAAGTGCTCCGCGTCATGCAGCAAGAAATCGATGTGTGGCTTTCTCCGCGCCAACTGCAAAAGGGAAAACCATGGTGACGGACAATGGGAGGAACATGGTGTCCGCGCTGCACCGAGGAGGGGATGGTCCATGCCGCCCTGCATGGCGCACGTGTTCAATCTGGTTGTGAAAGGTTCCTGAAGTCTTCCACCGATCTTCAGTAGATTCTGAAAATGGCCAGGAAACTGTGCATGCACTTTATCCATTCGTACAAAGCCAGGAACACCCTCCTCGAGTTGCAGCGGCAGAACGGCCTCCCCGAACACACTCTGATATGTGATGTTTCCACCCGTTGAAATTCCAGCCTGCACATGTTGGGACCGACTGTATGAACAGAAAAAGGCCATTAACGATTTTTTTCATGATCCATGCGGACAGGAGTACACCCCTGTGTAATTTTTTATGTCAGCGAGTGGCAGCTCATGCGTGACACCTGCCGTTTGTTTGAGGCCCATTCGAGGAGGCAACGTTATTTGTCAGTCGCCAGGATACGGGATGAATAACGTCATTCAACGCTTCATGTCTGGAACAGATGCTGAAAAATCTGTCTGGGCAGGGGGGACTGGAGACGTGGCGACTAAAATCTCATGGCCACATGAGTCCGGTGGGGACTGAAATGGGGGAGGAGAGGAGGAGGACATTGGACCCAGAAGCATTGTCTGGTGAAATGAGTGGATTTTCTACCCAGGTGACAAAGAGGAGGAGCAGGAGCAGCTGGAGGAGGTGGATGGAGATGAGGAAGACGAAGCAGATGACCCCCAAGCACCGTGGCAGTATATAGTGGAAATGGAGGCAGGGAGCCCCCGGAGTCACTTGTGCAGATGGCCCGCAGCATGCTTATTTGCCTGGCTAGTGATAGTCAGCATCCGGCAGAGGGATGACTTCTGGCTCCCCCACCCTATTGGAATCTCGCTACCGGGCAAAAAAGGGAGCCTTTTTCCAGCTATTGAGAGGGAGGACAAAACTCAAATACTATAGGGAAATCCTCCTTAATCATTTGGCCGCTGCCTATGTGTGGCATCGTCTCTCCTCTGACAGGTCTGACCGGGGGGTTCCTCAGCGCTCACGAACTACTGCCGCGGCTGCTGGGGGAAGGTGGGGGGGTAGGAGCAGTACCAGCTCCATCAGCAGTAACCTAAGTCTGGAGTCACTGATGAGCAGCTTCCTTCACCCGCCTAGTGAGGAGGGTAGTCGCCAGCAGCAGCAGCAGCAGGACCTGGAGCAGTCCCTGAACCAACAGGTGGTGGCCTACTTGGACAGCACTCTGCCACCCCAGTTAGAAGATCCGTTGGACTACTGGGCAGCCAAACTGGATGTGTGGCCGCAACTTGCCGAGTTTGCAGTGGAGAAGCTGTCCTGCCCGGCCAGTAGTGTTTGGGGATCAGAGCGGGTGTTCAGTGCAGCGGGGGCCATCGTTAGCCCCAAGGAGAACCCGCTTTGTCCCCCGGGAAATTGGAACGACTGACCTTTGTCAAGTGAATCGGGGGTGGGTCGCTAGGATTTCCACACACCAATGCCTTAGGCGTCAGACTTACATCAGCCATGACGCCCCCACCCAAACTGTGAGAAATGAGTTTTGGGTTCAAACTACCTGCCTCAGCCACTATTCTGATGCCGCCACCCGCCTGATGCCACCCCATCTGCTGACAGTTTCTCCATCTGGCCCAACAACCATCTTTACCAGGGACTGGTATTGCCACCCACCTCCACACTGTGTCATTGTGCCACTGTCTGACCCCATGCTGCTGCTGTGGCTGCTTCTGTGACCTCCACACTGTGTCATTGTCCCCACTCTGTGGCCTACTCCTGTTTTTGCCACCTCCAGAATGTCATTATGCCACTGTCTGACCTCATGCTGCTGCTGCCGTTGACCTACACACAGTGTAATTGTCCAACTCTGTGGCATACTCCTGTTTTGGCCACGTCCAGAATGTCATTGTGCCACTGTCTGACCTCATGCTGCTCCTGTGGCTGCTGCCGTGACCTACACACTGTGTCATTGTCGCTCTCTGTGGCGTTCTCCTGTTTTTGCCACCTCCAGAATGTGAGTGGTCCTCTTTCTGACCTCATGCTGCTGTGGCTGCTGCCGTGACCTACACACTGTGTCATTGTCCCACTCTGTGGCCTACTCCTGTTTTTGCCCCCTCCAGAATGTCATTGTGCCACTGCCTGACCTCATGCTGCTGCCGTGACCTACACACTGTCTCATTGTGCCACTGTCTGACCTCAAAGCTGCTGCCGTGACCTACACACTGGTGTCATTGCCCACTCTGTGGCCTACTCCTATTTTTGCCACCTCCAGAATATGATTGTTGCCACTGTCTTACCTCATGCTGCTGCTGTGGCTGCTGCCGTGACCTACACACTGTGTCATTGTCCAACTCTGTGGCCTACTCCCGTTTTGCCACCTCCAGAAAAGTCATTGTGCCACTGTTCTGACCTCATGCTGGGTGCTGTGGCTGCTGCCGTGACCTACACACTCTGTCATTGTGCCACTGTCTGACCTCATGCTGGTGCTGTGGCTGCTGCCGTGACCCACACACTCTGTCATTGTGCCACTGTCTGACCTCATGCTGCTGCTGCCGTGACCTACACACTGTGTCATTGTCCCACTCTGTGGCCTACTCCTGTTTTTGCCACCTCCAAAATGTCATTATGCCACTGTCTGCCTGATGCTGCTCCTGTGGATTCTGCCGTGAACTACACACTGTGTCATTGTGCCAGTGTCTGACCTCATGCTGCTGCTGCCGTGACCTACACTCTGTGTCATTGTCCCACTCTGTGGCCTACTCCTGTTTTTGCCACCTCCAGAATGTGATGTGCCCACTGTCTGACCTCATGCTGCTCCTGTGGCTGCTGCCGTGACCTCCACACTGTGTCATTGTCCCACTCTGTGGCCCCACTCCTGTTTTTGCCACCTCCAGAATATCATTATGCCACTGTCTGACCTCATGCTGCTGCTGCCGTGACCTACACACTGTGTCATTGTGCCACTGTCTGACCTCATGCTGCTGCTGCTGTGACCTACACACTGTGTCATTGTTCTACTCTGTGGCCTATTCCTGTTTTGCCACCTCCAGAATGTCATTGTGCCACTGTCTGACCTCATGCTGCTCCTGTGGCTGCTGCCGTAACCTCCACTCTCTGTCATTGTGCCACTCTGTGGCCTACTCCTGTTTTTGCCCCCTCCAGAATGTCATTTTGCCACTGTCTGACCTCATGCTGCTGGGGGCTGCCGCCGTCACCTCCACACTGTGTCACTAATATTGCCATTGAGCTCTCAGCTTGTTTTTTTCCAGCTGTCGCTCGCATGACTTTACAGGCTACATTCCCCCTTCAGTTTTTTGGTCAGTTTTGCCCTCTTAAGTGCCCAGGGAATTTTAGAGTGAAGCGATTCTAAGAGCGGCGGCAGTCATCTGCGTGTCATACTAAAACACAACATTGTATGAAGACCAAACCAAGCTCCCTCTGCATATTTAAGCATGGCACAACGTTCTACAGCACCCTGCAGGCTCTGTGCAGCTGGAAATAGCTGTTTTTTAACGTGATTCGTGCCGAAATAATTCGGAACAAAGTTATTTTTTTCCGAGAAATTCGGCGAAGTGAACGAAACGAATTTCGGGAAATTCGCCCATCTCTAGTGTGGAGGCATCAGGGTAGCGTCTCCTGACGCTCCCCTGAAGCCACCATCCTCGGCCGCGGCCCGACAATGCTCTCGTAGCTTCATAGGAAGCTACTTGAGAGTAGGAGGCCCCGAGCACTAAAGGGAGCATTACTGGGGGCTTAGCAGGAGCTGCAAGACTCTGCCCCCTCTCTCGCTGAGTAAATGGAACCAGCAGCAAGACAGGTGAGTGTGTGCAGGGGAGGTGGGTGGCAGAGTGTGTGTGAGGGGAGGGGTGTGCATGCTTCAGTGTGTGAGGGGAGGGGTGTGCATGCTTCAGTGTGTGTGCAGGGGAGGACTGTGGCAGAGTGTGTGTGAGGGGAGGGGTGTGCATGCTTCACTGTGTGTGCAGGGGAGGAATGTGGCAGTGTGTGTGCACGGTATGGGTGTGCATGCTTCAGTGTGTGTGAGGGGAGGAGTGTGCATGCTTCACTGTGTGTGCAGGGGAGGAGTGTGCATGCTTCAGTGTGTGAGGGGAGGAGTGTGCATGCTTCAGTGTGTGTGCAAGGGAGGGCGGTGGCAGATTGTGTGTGAGGGGAGGGGTGTGCATGCTTCAGTGTGTGTGCAGGGGAGGACTGTGGCAGAGTGTGTGTGCGGGGGATGGGTGAGTGTGCTTCAGTGTGTGTGCGATGTGTGTGTGTATTTCAGTGTGTGTGCAAGGGGTGTGTGTGTATTTCAGTGTGTGTGCTAGGGGTGTGTGTGTATTTCAGTGTGCGTGTGAGGGGGTGTGTGTGTATATTTCAGTGTGTGTGCGAGGTGTGTGTGTATTTCAGTGTGAGTGGTGTGTGTGTATTTCAGTGTGCGTGCGAGGGGTGTGTGTGTATTTCAGTGTGCGTGCGAGGGGTGTGTGTATTTCAGTGTGTGTGTGAGGGGGATGCATATTTTAGTGTGCGTGCGAGGGGTGTGTGTGTATTTTAGTGTGCGTGCGAGGGGTGTGTTTGTGTATTTCAGTGTGCGTGCGAGGGTTGTGTTTGTGTATTTCAGTGTGCGTGCGAGGGTTGTGTTTGTGTATTTCAGTGTGCGTGCGAGGGTTGTGTTTGTGTATTTCAGTGTGGGTGCGAGGGGTGTGTGTGTATTTCAGTGTGCGTGCGAGGGGTGTGTGTGTGTATTTCAGTGTGCCTGCGAGGGGTGTGTGTGTATATTTCAGTGTGCATGTAAGGGGGGTGTGTATTTCAGTGTGCATGTGAGGGCTGTGTGTATTTTAGTGTGAGGGGTGTGTGTGTATTTCAGTGTAAGTGAGGGGTGTGTTTGCATTTCAGTGTGTGTGAGGGATGTGTGTGTTTGTGTGTGTGTGAAGGGTGTGTGTGTTTAAGTCTGTGGGGGAGGGGTATGTGTGTGTGTGGGAGGGGTGTGTGTGTGTTTGAGTCTGTAGGGGAGGGGTATGTGTGTGTGTGGGAGGGGTGTGTGTGTGTTTGAGTCTGTAGGGGAGGGGTATGTGTGTGTATTTCAGTGTGGGTGCGAGGGGTGTGTGTATTTCAGTGTGGGTGCGAGGGGTGTGTGTATTTCAGTGTGGGTGCGAGGGGTGTGTGTATTTCAGTGTGGGTGCGAGGGGTGTGTGTATTTCAGTGTGTGTGTGTATTTCAGTGTGAGTGCGAGGGGTGTGTGTGTATTTCAGTGTAAGTGAGGGGTGTGTTTGTGTGTGTGCGAAGGGTGTGTGTGTGTTTGAGTCTCTGGGGGAGGGGTATGTGTGTGTATTGCAGTGTGTGTGGGAGGGGTGTGTGTTTGAATGTGCAAGGGGGTAGGAGTTGCCCACTTATCTTCTGTCCCTTGCTCCTGTCCCCTGCGGTCTGTCTCTGGCGGTCTCAATGGGCAGGAGACAAGCCAAAAGAGGTAAAAGTTGCCCTCTGCTCCCTTTCTCCTGCCCCCTGTGGTCTGTCTTTGGTGGCTGCAGAGGGCAGGGGGACAGGCGCAGGGACACAGACCCCTGGTGATTGCCTATGGCATTAGCCTATTCAGCATCCAGGAAAGGGAGGGTGAATACTCCATCCCCAAAGGTAGCACCGAGTATTTCTATCATTTGGGAAAACTGGATGTTTCCTGTGGGCGATGGGTGTCACCCGCTTTCCTGGTGCTGAATAGGGTATCCAGCCTAAATGTATGAGTGCAATGTTTTGTTTATTTACAGGTTTTCCCCTTTTGGACTATGTTTGGATTCCGTGGATTACGTCGGATCAACCTTGGAAACTATTTTAAATTTAAATAAAATGGTTAGAGAGAGCTGGTGTCGGGGGTGTTTATTTAAATAAAAGTTTTTTTTCGTGCAATTTGTTTTTTTGGGGTTTTTTTCCCAACCCAATTTCAGTAAGTATAGGTACTGACAGATGCCTCCCATTACATTGCCGGGCTTGGTGTATCAAGTGGTTTTTCTTGTTGCCCAAGGCTGAAAATACCCCGGGGCCCATTACCCCCCATTACCAACGCACCGGGGTACTGGGAAAAGCCGGTAACCGTCAGAATGGACCCTTAATGTGTTTGGTCCGTTTCTGGAGCAGCTCAGGCTGGTATTTTAGAATGGGAAGAGCCGTAGCGATGGTTCTTCCCATCGATAGTTTTCAGGCGCGCTTTTGGTTTTAAACCCGGCGGGTTTATAGAAATTGGGGGACACCACGCCCTTTTTTTTTTTTTCCCTAAAAAAGTATTTATTAATTAGAAAGAACGGGGCTCCACTGTAAGAATACAGGAGGCCCATTTAGGATCTGCAAAAAAAATGAAAAAAAAAAAAAAAATCCCCATCCCCCCTTTTCCCATAACCCCCCAAAAACCAAACAGCTGCGCCGCTAATTAAAGGGGGAAGGTCCATTAACTTTTTCCCCTTTTTAAAATTTAAAAATACCCCCGCAACCCCCCCAGAAGCGGACCATCACTTTTAGAGGGGTCCACTTCATGGTTACGGGCTTTTTCCCATACCCCGGGTGCTTTAAGTACGGGACAAAGGACAGGGGATCATGGCACTTTGGTGTGACAAAAACTACTATGGCTGACACCAAGCCGAGGCTAGAAAATGGAGAGGCATTGTCAGATACCGCCTTTACTAAAAAGTAAAAAAGGGAAAAAAAAAACAAGACAAAATTACACAAAAAACTTTTTTTTAAAAATAAACCCCCCCCAACACCCTCTTTCACATTTTTAAAAAATCATCCAACTTGGTCCACAAAATCCAATGGTCTGAATAGTCCAAAAGGGAAACCTGTATAATGTAAGAACTTTAAAAAAAAAAAAAAATTTACAGTACAAAACCCATCTCCTGCCCCCCTGAAGTTTTTTCCGAAAACTCATCTTCTGGGGTGCAGGGTACGATTTAACCGACAATTGTTTTCGTGGAGTGCAAGCTAGCCATAGCATAATCCCCTGGGGATGGTCCCTATGCTCCCCAAAGAGATTGTAAGGTGCTCATGCTCTTACCCTCTCTCCAACCACCCCCACCATTTGTTTATGCATCCTGTACCAACAGAAAACAACCCCCCTCATCACCCCATAACCCCACCTAATACCCCATTTCTCTCACCTCCACCTATCCCCCAAGCCTTCTCTTTTATTACCCCCATAGCCCTCCACCTCCACCTATCACTCCACCTATTGCTCCATAACCTTTCTACCTAAAACCTACCCCCCATAACCCCCCCCCTATCACCCCATGTTGCTTGTACAGAGGTGGCTCAGGTAGGGAAGTGTGGAAAAAAATTAAATTTCTAAGGTGTTTGTGTGGTAAATTTTGCGGGGCGGTCAGGTCGGAGGAAGTCATTGGACGGGAGGAGAAAAAAAGGGAAATAAAAAATTCCATCACGGAAACTTCCCCGGGTGAGCCCCACTGTTACGCACTGTAATCATTTAAATGTCTCAACCTGTGTACACGGTGCCCTAGCAGTTTTTAAAATCACGGAGGGGGGAAATATTGATTGTAATGTAAGGGTTTATGTAGCAAGTTGGGGTCGTAATCTCCCAGGTTCTTGGATGTGAATAGGCTATTAAAACAGTCCAGGAAATGGGTGAACCAAAAACCCAGCTTTCATCCAGATCAACACAGTTAGGTGGCGTAGGGGTGGCTTTTTTCAAAGGGGGTGGGTCACCCAAAAAGAGGGGGCTTTGGGCATGCATTTTTTTTTACCACGGCGCGCTACGCACGCCACAAAACCCTTTAAATCTCCCCCTTTCCTATTTCAAAAGTTGGCAAGTATGCTTAAAATAAATCGGAAATAGAATTAAATCAAAATAGAGAAAAATTGGATGTAAAAAATACTAACCAATTATAAAGGGGGTTTTTTTTTACTTTTGTAAGAAAAAATTTTCAACAGCTTCGGTCCCATTAAAAAAATAAAATCATATGCCACCTTCCTTGGGCCCGGTTCCAGTGCCGCATCTCCCCCGGTCTTTCTTTACCATTCATGCACATCCCCCTGAAGCTGCTTTTTGGCCCCAACAGTCACATGCTTTACTTTCATCACCGTTCAGGAAAATCTTCACTTCCAAGGGTTTAAATGATAAAGGACCGTGCAACCCCCAATTATAACGACCGTTTTTGGCCCATTGGGGGGTTTGCCAGCAGAGGCACAACCATACGGCTTAAGGAAAACGGCACATCGGCTTTTGGGGCCCAAAAGGGTATTTTTTTTCCAACAAGGAGACAAATACTATAGTGTGATTGATAGTTGAGGTGGGAAGGAAAGGGGGTGCGAGAGGTTCTGCATTCGGACCCAGGAGCAAAATTATACTTCTTGCCCCCGTTAATAAAAAACCAAATAGCTCAAATTCATCAATCTTTTATTTTTTCGGACCGCCTCTCTCATGAATTTTAAAATTTACAGTTTTGTTGCTAATTGTCCCGGGAAGACCTGTTCCGTATTGTGTGTTTTCCCGGGGGTAGAAGACCACATTATAAAATTTTCAAAATGAAAGAGAGGAAACGCGTGGTTTTCCCAGAGCCCACAGACCAATGCAACAAAAAAAAGCTCGTTTTTCTAAGAAAAGGAACCCCTCTGGACATTATTATTGACTAAAAACATTTAAAAACTTCTTTGTTAAGTAGTTTTCCGGGAAATTTCATAAAACGCTGTGCAAACTATTTCATCTGCACCCCTTCAAGCTTTCATACACAATTTAATATTTAAAACCCAGCTAAAATGGGGTTTTAATGATTTTGGCGGGGGTTAAAACCGGGAAAAATGCCCCAGTCTAATCAACCTGTCAGCGATTTCCCCCTGAAGTTTGCAAAACGCAAGGGAAAACCTAATCTATTTAAAATTGGGGGGAGACAGCTTATAATTTATTACTTGAAGTTTAATGGAAGAGCCCCTAGTCTTTACAAAAAAAAGACTATCATTGCAACTGAACTAGTAATTTTAAAAAAACATTTTATGCCCGTATTTAAAAAAAATTCCCCAAAATTTAAGAGTAGTTGGAAAAATAAAAACATTGTAAAAAATGTGTCACATAACCCTTAAAAGGGTTATCCCAGGATAAAGTCCATGAAGTATTACATACATTTTGGT